>JAOPUB010038108.1:0-16269 GCA_027564055.1 Neptis clinioides
GATCTGTGTAGTCCATTTATAGAGGAAGATTATAAGCCTTATCACATCACGCTATGACCCATAGATCGGAGCATCACTCGAATGAATACGCGCGGGTCGGCTAGTGTATTGAGTGTACTAAATTTAATTGGAATCCTTTCATCCATTTTTAAGTAACAAACATACAAACTTACACTTATAATATTAGTAAAAAAGAAAACGTTTTTAAAATAATAATAATTTTTAATTATTTTCTTGAAATTCTATTTAACAAAGCTTAGTTTTTAGCCTTCTGAAATATATCTGTGAAAAACTTACATTGTATTATGCTCAATTTGTTTTTTGGATATCTACTATAAAGAACAGACATTCGATGAGTTTTTTTGTTACATTTGTTATATGTATAGTGTAACTAGTAAACAGTTCAATAAAACAATGGTATAGCATTCCTGTATCGAAGTTACAAGCAATATAACCGGAACGGAACATTTATGGCGTGCATGCCAACATTCTTCTAAAACGGAAATCGGACCGGTCCAACCTAGCGGAAGGGTAAACTGTGTATGAATACTAAATCTATTTTAAATGTATGAATTTCTAAAATGCATAATAAAATGGTATTTTTATTATAAAGGTCCTTTATTCGTCCCAGTCTATATATTTATAAGGTATATGTGTTACGTTTCGACACTTAAATCATTGAATCGATTTGAATGAAATTTGGTACATAAATAGACTAGAGTTTAGTTACGAACATAGCCTACGTTTTATTGCAAAAAAAAAATATCAATGGGTTGACTTCAGGACGAGAAGTGCGTATAAAGCTGAATAAAATTTTATAAAATCACGCGGCTACCCATAGGTGTAGAATATCACGCGGATAAAGTCGCGGGGATCATCTAATAAATTATATGACGAGAGTTCTTAAAGAAAACAAATTGAATAGGTACTTTCAGATAAGAGGAAAGATAAAATACATACATACAAGCAAATATATGTATTTATATGTATGTATGTACGTATGTATGTAGGTATGTAGGTATTTATATGTATTTATATATATATAATATAACAAATTACACAGACCTTATTTTATTTTTATTTATTTGCACTATTGTTGCCCGCTATACAAAACTTTTACTCACTCTCGTAGGTTGGCTGGAAGAGATTGACAACAGCCTATATAATTAAGTTCTCTTGTACTATTTTTTCTTGTGCAATAAAAAATATAATAATAAAATTCATGAAATTTTTTTAAAAGGAACATAATAGTTTTTTTATCATCGATGCGATGGTATTTATACGACTCGCCGACCCGCGCGAATTCATTCGCGTGATGTTCTTCAGCTATTCAACTTTATACTATTAGTATAGATATGCGATTGGTTGTCTTTACTATAAAGCATTTAATTCTCTATGTATTATAGGCTGGTCTGTAGGCATAGTACACCCTAATAAACATACAAACAATGAAATCTAAATCCAAAATTACAGAGCATTCAAATTAGCACTTCAACAGTACGCTAGTTAGCGATCAAAAGGCAACCCATCGCTATCATGAAACGAAACAACCAATTTAAGGGAAATTCATAGTCGATGGCGTCAATTAAGCACTGCTGTGTTCAGACTATTCCGATTGATTTTACACGCTGGTTGATTTTAGATTCAGTTCACTGTTATTGTTTTGTTTCTTTAGATCTGGTCTATATATTTACACTAGCCAACCCGCGCGAATTCATCCGCGAGATGCTCCCCTCCTATGGGTCACAGCGTAAAGATATATAGCCTATAGCCTTCCTTTATAAACGGACTATCCAACACAAATATATTTTTTTAATCGGTCCAGTAGTTCCTGAGATCAGCGCGTTCAAAAAAACAACCTCTTCATATAGTGTAAAACAAAGTCGCTTAACGTTGGTAGCTTTGAGAAGCGTTCTAATTGGTGCATAGTGTCAACCGACAGTCGGTGTGCCAACACGAAAAAAAAAACTAACCAAATAATATACACCGCCATGACACAGATCATGATTATTACATCACGATTATTCTAACAGTAATTCTGTTAGTCGGAGTCGAAAGTATAACCACCAGGAGTAATATTATAGTAGTATAGCTGTCATAATGTAAATGCATGTAGACCATAATTTCTTTTTGATTAATTAATAGTATATTTAGATCTATTACACTACGTCTCAATGCGCCTTTCTCATAAAAAGACTGAGTGATTCTGGAGGAAGGTTTATATAATATATTTAAATGTACCTTGTAGAAGATATACTATTATCAGAGTTTCAGCGTTACTGCTCGAATACTCGTGATTGAATGATCATGATTTTTGTTATGACGACATATTTATTTATTTGGTTAATTTTTATCTTTCTTTACGTATACTCATTATTGAAAGATATTTTGTGCAAATTAGAATGTTACTAAAATCAATGCTGCCAACGTTCACTCAGATTAGTATTGCCATCTTCATAATTAACTGTACCTATATAAACAGTTATGACTAATTTTTTTAATTTGTTTGCTAAAAATTACAGCTCGGAATTGATTATGGTTTTCACATTTGTATCAGCTGCAGGTTGTAAATCTTCAAAACGCAGAAAAAAATAGCTGTATGAATATCTAAATTAATTATTAAATCAATTTGGATAAACTTAAATCAATTTAAACTACTCAAACACCGTCAGATTGCACGCACTTTGTATGACGTCGTATGGCACGTCCCGCGATAATCGCAACAAAAAACAATGTAATATTCGCGATAACGACAACAAAATATATTATAATATAGCTCTCTACTACCTGTTTTTAGACTATATATTAAATTTAATTCACAATATTATTTCATAAATTATAATTGCTTATACTTCCAAAGTTAATAAGCTCCAATAAACAATTAATGCTCGCAAGTGTGGGGAAGAAAATGTTTACGACATTTCACGAATGCTTCCCAAATTATTATTAGCTATAAAATGAAATCGTTTCAAAATGGCCGTTAGCTTTGAGAAGGAAACAGCGGTGACCATAATTTTCCAACCCTGCTTTGACATTACATGTATAATTTGTGCAATCTTGTATATGGGTTATTCCATATGAAATCGATAGCACTTTTAAAAAATTATGACCGCCTTTACAATATTTCTGTCTATTGATTTCCTACAGACTAGGTTGCCTGGAAGGGACTCTTACCGAAAAAGCCTGAAGTCAATTATGCGTAATTTCTTATCTTTTCTCTTTGTATGATTTTAAATTTATATTTATAGTGTATAGTAAAGATTTTTTTATTACTTGCTATACCGGAAAATCATCGTGAGGAAATCTGCTCTCCGGAGAGTTTCCTAAAGTTTTAAGAAAGTTCTCAAAGGTGTGTGAAATCTGCCAACCCGCACTTTGGCCTTACACTCCTCTTCATTACGAGGAGGAGACCTAGCTCAGCAATAGGCCATTGATAGGTGATGATGATGATGAATAAAGGGAACATGTTGTATTTGTATATCTAACAAAAATGATATTGTTATGTAGAGTTAAGCGAAAAAGTATGTATTTTTCCAGTATAAAAGTTTACCATACAATTATTTCCGTACCGTATTTAGATGTGCTACATTTGATGCGATAATAAATCGTAAAGCGGAGACTACGGGTGAAATTATGGCGTCTGAATTATGCATTAACTGTGCTAGGGTAGTAAAACCGACTTTCCTATGAGAGTCGAACGCAAATACACAAATTGTACTAGTTTATTGCACGTTCGTTTATGCATTAGTTTATAAACTTTCACGTCTTTTAAACACACTTGAAATTTAAGAGCATTTTCGTTTTAATATTACTGAAATATATTGAAGAGCTTATTCAAAGTGAAATATAATATAATATAGAGTCTTATAAAATAAGAATGTGGTTGCCATGGTATTTAAACTATGGTTAAATTGCAATTGCTAATTGAGACACTTGTACTTTGTTTGGTAAATGCTCTTCAAAAGCCATTTGTATTGGTTACTCAAGAAAATGTCGGAGAAGGCAGAAGAGAAGCTTATATCGAGTAGAAAGTTCCATGAAAGTAAGTCATTATAATCAATTCGTTTTTTTATTTTGAGTTTTAGTTGAAATATGTGACAGTGGACTAGTTACACTATATTACAAATTAAAAGACAAAGAAAAAAAAGCACAGTAAATTTCTGTTTATGATTTCTATAAGTGAATTTTTAATCTATTGCCTTTACAATATTTTTAATACGCACAGTACAGACAAAAGTTTTATATTTGATTATTCATACATTTATTTATTTATTTATTTTAAAAAAATACTAGTAGTTTGGTTATGCATATGGTTGTTTTATCCATTATATTCACATCTATTGATCACCTTCAATACATCCAATAATAAAATATAGAATAGTAGTAATAACATTAAACTATAAACATCATGTAAGTTAATAGTTTTATGTGAGAAAGTGGACGAGTGAGTGAGTGCATCGGAAAGTATACGAAGAATTTAGGGAGTGAATGATTTGAATATACTTCAACCAATCCTAGCTAATACGAGTATCCGTAAAAAAGTAATTTATTTCTTTATTCTATATGACAACCCTAGTCATAATGTATGTATGTGTAATCTTGCAAAACAAGGGCGGGTCGCTAGAAACTTATAATCCCAAAGGCTAGTTTAGATTTCTAAACTTTGAAACGGACAAGGTCTGGTATAAACTAATAATCTAAACTCCAATAAGTTTATTACAGAGATATAAGGTCGCATAATCGTTTATGTCTGAAAATTAATATAATAATCGATAGTATATTTTTTCATACGTCACCACGCTTATTAGAACCATATAAATATGGAACAATTTGAAATTTCTATTGTCACTTGGTACGGATTATTCTTGAATATACCTACCTACTCGACGCGTGACGGTTTTCAATACAAAGTACTATCCAATCATAAACTACCATCAACGTTGCTAGCCCAGTAATTCTTGTTTATTATCATTATGCCTATTATGACCATTTTTAACATGTTTTGTTATATTAAATAGCAAGTTTCACTGAGTATTGGACCTAAACAGTTTTGTATAAATGTGGGACAATTCAAAATTTCCATTATCGCATGGTTCGGATTATTCATGAATACAGTCAATAGTTACCAATAGAAAGTAATAGTCACTATCAATAGTGTTGCTAGCATATATTTTTATTCACTCAGATCGTGCCTATTAAATCATTTTTAAAGGTTTTGGAAGTGGTTTGTTAAATTAAATATTGTGTTCCACTGATTATTGAATAGAAACAGTTCTGTTTAAATATGAAATAATTTAGAATTTTCATTATCACTTGGTTCGTATTATTTATGAATACAATCGACAGCTACCAGTAGAAAGCCGCTTCCATCAGTGTTGATAGTAAATATTCTTTTTTACTAACATCTCGCCTATTAAATCATTTTTAAAGGTTTAGGCAGTGGTTTGTTAAATTAAATATCGTGTTCTACTGAATATTGAATTGAAACAGGTCTATATAAATGTGGAACAATTTGGAATTTCCATTATCGCTTGGTTCGGCTTATTCATGAATACAATCGACGTTTTAAATCCGTCGGTTCATTTCTTATAAGGAGATCGATACTCGCTCAGCTGCTCTGCCAACTTGTTTCATTAAATTCAAATTTCGTGTTGTACTTATTAATTCAGGCGGGCGTTTTCCCCACGTCGTGAGTAGACTAGGCGGATGCTTTTTATATTCTTGTCGTTTTCGCATTTACTGGAGCAACTTTGGGAGAGTTTTCCAAGTGCTCAGATATAGCTTCGGTAACTACAATTAGCAAGTTCTTGCACGATTTGATTTAAAGAAAATCGTTGTCAATTCGACGAGGCTGAAACTTGAAGCTCATAACATACATGTTTAATTGACTTATATATGAGGTATAAAATATCTCTAGAAAATGATCCCTAAATGGCTAATTTCAAATGCATATTTTCTAGGTAAAAATATACTTGCTTTATCTTGTGGGGGGACGGGTTGGAATACAATTCCCCTCTGCCACTGGGAGAGCATCTCGAGAACTAAGACGCGAGTAAGCAGTAGAAGTTCTTGGTGGTAGGCGATCTATTCCACATCTGTCTGGCGACCACCAGCATGGAAATCCAACCGCAAAGTGTTTCTGACATGTTCCGATCTCCGTTCCCATCCCGTTGATATTATGGTTCTTGTAGACTTTGAGCCCATACTTAAGATCGACCGTCATAAATGAAATACTTGTGTGGTTTTAAAAAATACGATACAAAAGAAAATAGTAAAAGTAGTAGAAAGTAATTTTTAAATAAGCGATAATTTTAGTAGAGACGACGGCTGTTGCATCACTGTTTTCAATGCTTTACCCGCGCAGTTCATTCAAATTCCGATAGATGGCGCTACTTTTGTAAGCACTTTAAGGATATATTATTCTGTGTATATATCCTTACTTAGAAAATATAATAAATGTAAAGAGATATAACAATATAATACATTGAGATAGCTGTACTTGTTAGTACAATAGTGACATTGTACGAAAACAAAGTTCACTAAGCCGTTTATTGTAAAACAAGTTTGCGAGTTCGTAAGCAATTCACTTAGTTTTGAATATAATTACATCTTGGTTTAAACTTGGATACATAACAAGAGTATGTTTGAAATGTCGTAAGTAATCCAAAATGTTATTGTTTTTAGTAATTTTAATAAGTTATTAACCGTGTAACAAATTATTATCCGACAGAATTTTAGTTTTAAAATAAATATACCTTTTTAAATTTTTTTAAGGTAATAAATATCTGTGTTTATTTCTGATGAACGATCCTCGCTTCGTTTCGGGTGTTTTAACTAAAATTACTATCAAAATGAAAAAAAGTAATGTGAATGGAATGGAAAGAGAAAATGGAGCGTAAGAAAAAATGCTTTTTCTAAGAGAGAGATTTGATTAAGAAAATAGAGACAGTAAGAGGAAATATACAAAAATTGAAGACAAACTGAAGCAAAAAAATAGATACGGGAATAGTGTCAATCAGATATCAAAATCTTAGTATAAGTACTTTTAGAGCTTATTGATATCATACAAACAAACAAAATTTAAATCTTTTTTCTTCTTCCCATATTGAGATTAAAGTATATACATTCATATTTAAAGGTATATTTTACGTAAAATCAACCGGATCACAATACAGTCGTATTTGTGAAGACTGTTGTTTTTACTTATTTCACTAATTTATCTCATTCAACAATTAATTAATAATGAATTACTGCAAATAAATCATAACACTCAATGATATACAAATATCAAGTGCAAATTAATTGACTTTTTGTTTAAACTCCGCCATTTAATATGTAAAATTCACACTTCGTTAAACGTATGTTATGAATATGTAAAAATACATTTTGTTTTAAATTGATCTACTCCATTTTTAATTAAATAAAAGTAATAAATAAATAATATGCGTAATTTTGAATAATGCAGTAATATTCAAATTACAAAAATACTCACCTACACTGCTCAATATCATTACCAAATTATTAACTAAAATAATAAATAATAGCTCAAAGTTTCATATCATTCTTATTAAACTCTCATTATGATGTCAATATTTACTATACAAAAATTACTAGTCAAACTGCTGCGGATCTCTCATGAAATACAGTCGGCTGCTAGCTTATTAAATGCTATTAATAGCGTTGCCAGAATTTAACGACTAAATATTTTTATATAGGTTTTATAAGATCGAAAACAGATTTCATTATTTTGAATTGAACAGATACAAATGTCATACATATAAAAAAAAACAAGCAATTAAAAAACCACATCTGTCAATGAAGCCTTTTATTTCAAAAATAATATAAAATTATGATGATTGTAACGATTTATTTAAAGTACTAGCCGACCTGCCTTCGCGTCGCTAAGATTTTTGGAACTCTATTTTCTTTTTAATACTTTTAAAAATTACTCCCTATAGCATCAGCTATCTTGCCAATAAAAATCCAGTTAAAATCGGTCCAGCCGTTCCAGAAATTAGGCGAATCAAACAGATTCATAATTTTTTAATCTCAGTACTGTATATAATTACACTAGCCGAACCGCCTGCCTTCATTCGTACGATGCTCTACTACTACTGGGTCGTAGCGTGATGTTTTTTTAGACTATCCAATACAAAAAGAATATTTCAAATCGAACTAGTAGTTCCTGAGATTAGCGCGTTCATCAAAAAACCAAATTAATTACAATCAGACACTTCAATGTTATTTATTAGTATAGATTAAAAGTTAAAGTATGGAGTAAAGAAAACTAAAAAAATAATACTCCTTTTTGGACAGTCGCGTAATTACAAGTTTAAAGCCGATCAAACAATTTCAAAGTATATATTGACATCAAGTTGGCCTCCTTTAATTATAAAAGTTAATACAAAGTTAAGCTCCTTAACCTAATTTTGAAAGTCCGTTTTGAAAGGGATATAAATGTTTAACTAAGTTTTTTTACTGTTGAAAGTCGACAAGAATAGAACTTCATACGAAAATATAAGATATTACGTAATAAAAAATAATTTTAGTGCCAGAAAAAAAACATAAAATTAAAAAAAAATAGTATAAGGCTGTAGAACATTCATTAATAATTCACTTTTAGTTTTAAGATTTCTATATATAGAATCTTATTTATTTTAATGTCTTACTTCTTACTAATTTTTTATTATAATTGAAAGTATGTATGTTCTCTGCTCAATCATATAAAAACAGATTTCGATGAAATTTAGCAAACAGATACCTAATAACGTAGATCTCCATAAAGATACCTTTATTTTTTCCCGGAAAAATCTATACTTCCTACAGGATAAAATAAAACATATATAGAACGCCTTAACAATAATACAGCAATATATATTTTTTATAACTTAGAAGATTATATTGAGTAGACTGAAAACATATAAAGCCCAATTTTTTTTTTTTTTTTTATTTTATATTAGGGTTCTTTATCTTTCGATATAATCTTACAACTCTCTTTTTCCGGTTTTATAATATTTATTTTAATTATATACACAAATAAACACTATATATTATAAAACAAAGACGCTTTCCGCGTCTTTCTGTCCTTATGTATGCTTTATCCTTATGTATCTTTAAAACTATACAATCGATGGTTTTTTTAATAAATAGAGTAATTCAGGAAGAAGGTTTATGTGTATAGTTTTATATGTATTATAACTTATTATAGTAGAGGAACGAGAGAAGTGTGGGTCGCTTGTCTTTTTACTAAATAAGTAAATAAAGCATTAGTTGTGAAAATTAAATTAGTATATAAACAAAACAATTGTACTGTTTATTTTAGAGATGAAACGTTTAGAACAGTTAATGTAAATTTCCGCGATCTTAGCAATTCTGTTACCCGAAGCGAATTTCTAAATTAGTTCTCATCTGATGAAAGCACTCCAAACGTGATATCGCTGTACATTATTGTAATAAGAGTATTCTGAGGCTTCTTTGACGAAGCAACGGTCGTGTGTAACCTCTCATTTTCCTTACCCAAATTCAAAGGAGGTCTTACAAAGCTTTGTTTTGCATCGCTCGCTCGAGAAAACCTCTGAAAGGCTTGCTTTTTAGATAAGGCTCCTATAAATTCTCAGCATAGGGCGAAACGCTCCGAGTTAAAGTTTTTCTGTGGGAATGTGAGCATCTGGTTACAATTCCCATTTTAGTTTCGGCTCGTTTCATGGTGAGTTATAAGCGAATCCTTTATATAAAAATGCAATTATGAGATGTTAAATTATAACGATTTTGGTACGTTTAGTGACCTTTTTTATCGGCGGACAACCCTTCACGGTACATTTAATATGTATTCGAATTATCTGGGCAAGGGTACCCTAATGTTGTGGGTCGAGATAGACCGAAAATGCCGAACATCTAAATGTATGTTTTGTGAAGTTGATATTGTTCACGGATTATGAAATTATTTTATGTGTAATATACAGAATATTATATGTTTATTATAATATCTTCTCCATTTATATGGCTGTTTTCTTAAACCTGATTCAATTGACACATTGAAATAGTTTTTCTCGTAACCTTTTTCTTACCTTAGAATAAAATTAGGTAAGCTAAAAAAATTATAAACACTCAGATGTTTTATATTTTATCTGCTTAAAACATGAAATATAATTTGATGATAAGAAGTAAAGACATAATATTTTTATTAACATTGTACTAAACTGATGAGTTAATGAAAAAAAAGCAATACTACTATAAGTTTCAATTCATTTTAGTATACCTGTACCAAAGTGATATACTTGATTAAATATAAAGTTTTTGATATTTTTTTATCAAAGAAAGAAATTATGTAATTGAATAAACTTCAATATTTGATGAAAAAGAAAAGAACTCTAGGCTATAACGTTTTATCTTACGGACACTTTTACAATAGTTATTGGTTATTCAGATCAGAGAGCAACAGTCGACCTTGTTCTTGGAACATAGGCGGAGAGAGAAAATATTGAAAAACAGTCAAGCGTGACACGGCTCGAATATGCAGATTATATCATAAAAAATACCGATTAAATACGAAATCTATACAACTCATGCTTGTTTTTATGACTAATTTTCTATATGGGCATGAATATAAAATTAGCATAGAGCTATTAATATTTAAAAAGTATATAAAATAATATTGTATTACTTCGTAAAAGAACCAAATCTAATCATAGGAAAGGAAATAAAGTTCTAAACATATAAAAGTCTTGCGTGTGCTATTAAGTTATAAAACTCGCCGATACTAACAATAAACCTAATATAACAGTTACGTTACTATTTCTAAATTGACTTTAACTGGCTTTATTTTTGTATTTTATGATTTCAAAAATTACGTCACGTATAGATTAGTAATCAGTCATTTATAAACTGATGTTATCTGTTACGATTTGATTTTTATTATTGAATTACAAATATAAGTAAAAAAAATAAACTCTTCTAAAAATAATTAATTTAGTAAATATTTTTTTTTATTTCACAGTGTTATCATGTTTATTATTGCATTCTCGAAAATTTGCAAAGTTTTTTGTGTGTTATGAAGAGATGATAAGTATATTTGTCTCTTGCAATATAGTATTAATTTTAATCCTCCTGTGTTTACTAGCTTTACGGCTTCTTATTAACCTAAGTAACACATATAAGATATTGCTCTGGGAAATCTTAGTTCTTACTATAATATTATAAATGTCAAAATTTGGATGTTTAGATGTTTGTTCCTCTATAATTCGAAAATGAATTTCAATGAAAGTAGTAGTATAGGCTACTTTTTATCCCGAAATAAATTAGAGTTCCCGTGGGATAACGCTAAAATATGTTTACTTTCGTAAGTGCTTAAATATTATTGGATTGTATTGATAATTAAATGTTTTTTTTTTTATAATATAAGGATTATACGTGGGAAACGGAACCGAGCGAAGCCGGGGCTGGTCGACTATATACATATAAACATTTCTCTTGAATTGTCCTATCTATTGGTGAAAACTTCATCAAAATGTGTTTAGTAATTTAAAAGATTTAAGCGTCTAAACAGCAAGAGTCTTGAAGCAACATCTTTTTTAGGTGTGTAATCAAAATATTATTAATTTTTCAAAAACTGCTTAACCAATTTCGATAAAATTTTAATAGAAATAACTAGGAAGTATAACTCTATGAAATAAAAAAATAATTTTCAAAATTGGTCTAACCATCTTTGAGTCACTAAGATTTAAAAAAAAAACATTCCAATCCATTAAAACCGTATTTAATTTTTGAAAGTTAATGAAATAAAAAACAAGAAAATACATTAAAATTAATAAGTTTACCTTAACGAGGAGAGGGCTAGATTTAATGTTTATTTTAATATGTATTTTTTTTAATTCAATTTTATTATTTATGTTTTAAATATAATCACCATAAGCAGTTGGAAATACGATTAGTTTAATTTTTGAAAATAAATTTCGACAATTTGGAAACATTTTTGAAATTAATTTTTTAAATGAATAAAATGGAAATATTTTCATAGCCTGCGAGGTTCCCAGGAAACTTTTGCGCTTTTGGAAAGTGCTGGGCTGGCTAACATAACTGGCCATTCCTGCACGCACAATGGATCGAGTTGAGTCCAATTGCGGAAACAGGAGCGCATATACAATACAATACAATGTTGTAAGTTATTATCAGGAAGAGGTTGGTGTGAGTGAGACAGAAGAGTGAAAGAGTCAGTGACATCGTTTTGTGTAAACTACAAATAGCTGCAGGTGCCAGAGTATAAATGAATGATGGAGTAGAGAAATGGCCTGATTTTCATGGAAGTCCTGAGATTTTTTACAGTTTGAGAATTTTTTCTCAAAAATGTATTATTATTGTTTTATACACTGCGGATCTAGCTGACATGCACATCCACTCAAAGCCTAAAGAAGATTATTATTAGTTGGTTAAAGTTTTAATTAAAGAAATCTATAATCCTGAGAAAAGCCGAAAAAACCTGAAATGGGAACCCTAGGTCCACCACCAATTCACTTATTTATTTGGGAAGCTATACAAATATTAAATGTCTCACTAATATTTTGTACAAATCTATATCTATATGTTATTTTGCCCTTAGAAAGACTAAGGATATTAATGTAGAGTCAGCATAACAACACTCTTATGACCATCACCATGAGTTATTAAATTTAAGTTTAATTTTGTGAAAGTAATATTAATTAAAAATTTAATATTTTTTTGAAATAGTGTTTATTTAAGTCTATACATTTTGTAGAATAAAAAGTAGTCTCTTAATTTTTTTAAACTACAATCTCCAGAACTGTTATTTACAATTTTTAAACTATAATTAAAATATTACTTGATATTCTCTTATTATGTAGGACAGTAACTAAAACGAATTGTATAAAACAACTTATGAATTTTAAATAATTCTAAACCACTTACTTTTCATCTTCTAACGCCAATCTAGTCGTCGACAAAGGTATTACGCTTCTGTAATTACCAAAAGTTGAACAAATACCATTATGCGTCCGTAAATACGATGTTCTTGATATGGAGAAAGTTTTTAGAATATTTCTATAAAACATCTTCCCTAAATGGTAACTAACGATAGCGGATAGATAAATAATTCACACGCGTCTGTGACGGCCAAAATTATGATAATCAATCTACATATGATAACATTTGAATATTTTTACCTGACCCTGAAATTACGAACAATCGTAATTCGTATCAACAATAGGTTAGGTTGTTCCGTTTCACGTTATGTCAAAGATAATATATAACGTTATGTTATCAAATATCAACTTATCAAGATGAAATCTTTATTTTTATTATTATATTTTATTTTTTTAACAATACATAAGAATTATTAAAATTATTTTTAAATTTAAATGTATAAATATTTTAAAAGTTTTTTTTTATTTCTGCTTAGTCAAAAGAAATGAAACGTATTTTTCAATGTTATCTGTATTCTGTAGTCAGTAACCCCTTTGCGTTTTGTTTTTGCTCAATAAATTTTGTTGAACCAATCGAAGTAATAATTCTTTTAAATGTTAAATGAGATACTACAATTTTAATATTAAATAAATATGCAATGTTTATTGATAATTTTTAATAATAAATTATTAGATTAGTTGTGAAAGTAATTGGCAAAGTATATCAAAGTTGTAAATTGTAATAAACAATAAGCTAAACGCATTTGTCAAAGAAACTCACGATTCAGCTGATTCACAAACAAAAAATTAATGTAAAAAATTAATATATTATTAATGTCCTGTGTTAGATAGAAAAACTAATTTGCAATAAATTTACAATTCGTACACCAAAAAGTGATTCACAATAAAATGTCTGAAAGATTAAAAAGTACAGAAAATGTTTCGAACGAGGAAGTGATAGATGATTTAACTAAAAATCTGGAGTTTTCTCTTCGTTCGGAAGATGAATTCGTTGTGAATCCAAATACTCGGGCGGAGGAGCTGGGGGCTGCAAGCAGTGATAGTGCTAAGGAGAGCGAGTGGGGTTAGTTAACTATGTTTAGTTGCTCGCTAATTACCACGCCTATTACTTGTTGTTTTATTTGAACATTGCACATGTTATTAATAAGAGTGAAAAAAAATGGTCTTGTGTATATTAAGTGACTAGTTTAGACATTTTTAGTTGATATTGATTGATTGCTTTGTGGTGCAGTGGGTTGTCATTGGGAGTGGAAGAAAACCTGGAGCATTCTTTGTCATTCTCTATATGTACTAAATTTGTAGGGTTTATATTTTCTAAATATTTTACTGTCAATCTCTTCTATAGTTAATTAATCCTATAATAGTCATCCCATTTGTATTTTAGAAATCAATTTATCCTAGATATTCATTGTTATAAATATATTACTAAGGCCATAAAATAAATAAAAATATATATAATATATTACTAAAAATTAAAAAAAATAATAATTTTTATGAACTGTGATTGTTAAAAATTCCAAGTTTTTAAAATTATTTATCTAATTAATATTCTATAAAAATTTTTAGCTGATGTTCCTCTTAATGATGAAGAACAAGATAAAACAGATAAATATGAAGAAAGTGACAAAGACGACAGCGACACAGACTCCATAGATGAAGTGTCACTTAAAGATGCGGAGGTGGACTTAACAGATGATCAGAAGTCGGAGCGGCAGGCAATAGCAGAGGAATTGAAAGTGGCTGGAAATTTTTCATTTAAAGTTGGAGAATATGACAGAAGTATTGAGAAGTATACTGAAGGTATTTATTATAGCTTAATAAAAATAAATTATAAATTTTTTTTATTAGAAGGGTCATTCCATAAGAAATTGTGCAAAAATAAAAAAAAAACGTTTCTGACGCATTTTAGATTTTGGTGTAAATCTAAGGGTTTCCTCTTTTTTTTGCTAGTTATAATTATTTTATTTATATTTCTTCCTACCCTCTCCTATCCTTTTATATGTATCGCCAACACTTGGTGCATAGATCTGTGCGAATGCATCTATTTTTTGCTTGTGATTTTGGTGTACGAGAACACCGCCGGGTAGATGAGCATTTCTTTTTTACCACTATCAGATTCTTATTAATATTTATGTATAAATCCACTAAAATTAACTCTCGCCGCAATGATGTAACAATAACATCTGAGGCCTGTGTTCACTTGGATGGGGCTATTCCAGAAAAATCGTCAATTTATAATTTAAGTTTTATAAAGTACTTAAATACTTGCCAGTGTTGGCGGTAGCATTTGTAGTAGTGTGAGCCCCTTAAATTAAATTGACTACCAATACCTGACTTAAGTACGTCAAAGAAAAGTGTTAGGTAAAGAGGTCGCACGTCTTGGGCCGGGGCCCTCTCGCCTCCCTCCCGTGGTATTTTGCCAGCCATGCCACCCTATTGTTACTTTACGTTATTAATCATCATATTCCAAAATTATTTAGATTTTTCCTTTTTGATATTTGTAACAACTTAAGATAGCATTATGAAATGTAAAGTTCAGGAAATTTTGGTTTTTGGGACCCTAAAGATGAGATTCAAAGTAATGTCAAAATCTAAAATGGATCAGCTTTCGCAAATTAGACGGTATTATATGGAATTACCCATGTGTATGGTATAATTATACTTAGTCCTGGTATATAAATAAACCTTAAAGAAATAGAAATACATGAATATTTTCATTTTTAAAACAAGATAAAACAAATTTTTTTATTTTCTAACCTCTTCTTCCACCTTCTCCTGGCGATGAGGAACTCAGAGCACCAGACTGAAGTTAAGAAAAAAGGGTGTCTGGACAGTCTAGGGTTGTGGTAAGAGTTACGGACTATGTTTGCTCTGTATGCTCGTTACCTCGCTCCAGATTCGGCGTGTAGAATAAAAAACAAATGCTCACCATCTACCCCTATTTTAGGTAAAGATCAAACATAATGAAAATTGGAAAAAAAAGTGTGACGCTACTACGCTTATAGAAAACAAAAAATAGACATGACATGTGACGTCAACCAAAGCGCGTGCAATCTGACAGAGTTTGAGTGGCCCAGATCTATTTTAAGTAAAGTATTATAAATTGATTTTTTTTAATTGCCAAGATTTTGTTGTAATGTTTCAGCATTAAGGATCTGTCCTCTACAGTTCTCCCAACAGCGAGCAATACTCTACTGCAACAGGAGTGCATATGTTATATAGCTTATAGCACTCTTTGATAAATGGGCTATCTATTACTATTTTTTTTTTAAATTTTAAGTAGTAGTTTCTGAGATAAAGATCGATATGCAAATCATCTCCCATTTTAAACCCT
>JAOPUB010038117.1:0-10157 GCA_027564055.1 Neptis clinioides
ACAAATTGAATTTTTAAATACAAAGTATAATTAAATACTTAATCGGTTGTCTCTTGAAATAATGAATGTTTAATCTTTGATATACTTTATAATCTTGATAGCCTATTAAATTCTTGACATTGTAGTTTAGCTTTTAATAGCTAAACTTGTCATAACATGTAACAGCTAACGATTAATACGTCTGAAAGGTCATTAACAATTGACCCGGACAAGATACTACATTTGGGTCACCGCTCACCAGTTTAAGATGATATTTACTACTGAATAGCTCTAGAAATAAGATCATCTTGTAGAAGAGGGGTTTAGCTATAAAAAATATATTCTTTTTGATGATTCTCCTCAATTGCTCTCAAAAGACGGGCTGAAGTAGAAGACTTATTTTTGGTAAGACTAGAATACTCAAGAAATACTCGTGAATATAATATGGGATACGTGTTAATTTAAAGTAGAGTTTGAAGTGTTAATGTGAATAAAAAATATTTTTCTTTAACAAAAGCTTGATCGATTTTGAAAAAATGATTTAATGGGTAGAAATTGTGGGTAGTTTGTATGGGAGGTCGTCGTATATATATAGAGAAATACTTTAAAATTCGTAATGTAAACACATGTTATTTAAGTCACTTGAGTGACATGGACAGGTTGACTAGTACTTAATATTGATCCAAAAAGAATCAAGAAACAAAAGATGGATTTGACGATTTTAGACTCTATTCAGGAGTTTAAATATTTGACGTTAGACCTGAAGATAATCGTAGCTTTATGATCAGAACCAATTAAGGTCAATGGCGACCTACTAGGAGGATATTATATTACATACAAACGATCTTGCCCAGTCTATTCATCTTCCCTGAACCATGACTTCTAAAGCTTTTAAAGTCAACTTTAAGAAAAAGGTGCTAAAAATGTAGAGTTCAACGATGATGTGAGTGTACACAGGAACGCGTTGGCTGAATATCTTATGAACTTTCAAGCACAAGGTTTTATCCAAATCCAAAAGGATTTAAATGTAGAGTTCACTACTCTGATATGAAAATATCCGAAATGATGTAGCGGGTAAATCTCTTTCGAATTTTCAAATACAAGATTTTATCGAAATATTTATATCCAAAAGGTGTATCAAATGTAGAGTTCTCGACATTGTGGCTAATTATTTTTAAATTTTTATCCAAAAGCTTGTTAAAAATGTAGAGTCTTTAATCTTGGTATAAGCAGCGTATACAGAGTCATAGTTTCATCCGAACTGTTACAGTTATTTATAATCCAATGTGTACTTTAATAAAGAATTGCTCAGTCTTAAATAATGTACTTTGTACTAAAGATAATACGCACTGATAGCGTGTCTAAAAGCACTACAACCTATATTTTTTTGCTATTCAGTTACGCTTTCTAATGAACTCTACTGAACTAATTTTCTATAAATTATTTTCATTTAACGTTTATGACCGCAGCGTAGCCTATAAGTCACAAATAACTTGACAATTAAATTGAAAAAAATAGTTGCAATTTCATTAAGCAACAATGTTGATTGATTTTAGTTTATCTATTCTATTTTTCGACATCAGTGAATAGCGCAAAGGCAGACGAACCCACACAGACACAACATAATGACTCTCGCGCACCTTGTCTATCCCCTTACAACAGAGAGGAATAAAAGTACTGGTCCTTTGTAGCCTCTGGCCATGGCGAGTTGTACTTTTTGTAAAGAATTCTATACTTTACCATAACTCTACATTTTAACAAAACTAAAAGAATTGTGTAATTTATATGTAGGTGTTTCAATTTAGAGTTGAGTCAGATTAAAATATATTAGTCACTAACTCCTCCACTAAAGAAATGTGATGAAATAAACCTTTTTTAGTGAACTGTCACGACGATATCCTTGATCGTACAAAAGTAAAAAACATAAATATGCAGCAATCGTAGCGTTCTTACAATCAATTGCAATATTTATATTTATTGACAGGACTATATTTATTTTATTGACTCTAAATTGTTATTTTTTTTTAATCATTTTATTTATTTTTATGGATTATTGAGACTTTTACTATATTGTTGTTTAAATAAAAAGTCTATAAGGAGAGCAAAACAATTTGATTTTGAGAGTTGAAATATTAGAAAATTTAATCAACCTGTCAAAGAAGGTCTTATTAACATAAAGAAAAGATAAAATGAAACTTATATATAAAGTTTTAGCCTAGCTAGGTAATATTTTAGAATGAAATACAACTGCAACATTTTTCGCGATCACTGGAACAGCAGTGATCGCAGATGCAATAAATTTATGGCAACATTTTTCATTTTGTCACACGCCTACGGAATAGTGTTGCCAACTCTAACATGAATAATGTAGACAAATAATGATATATTTTAACTGCAACAGGTTTGGTATATCAACATATTTAACTGTTACCTCTTTTCGTGAAATTTTTACTAAACAACACACAATAATTGGATCGCCATCTTGTTAATCCATTATTTCTACAGATCTAGCAAAAATATGCTTTATTTATTTTTGTAAAGATTACTAGCAGTTTGGATTCCAAACTACTACTATTCCTCTTCTCCCCTTCTACTTGTGTTAGGAGTGGGCCACTCGTAATTATTATGGTCAACAATCTGTGTTTTATGACGTCATAACTATACCAACATTATAAAGCTGAAGAGAAAAATTATTTTTGTGTTGGATAGTCCGTTTATCGAATAAAGCTTTAAGCTTTGTAATACCACGCTGCGACCCATAGGAGTGGAGCTGCACGCGAAAATATGCTTTGAAGTGTCTTTAGTTTGATCAAAACTAAATAATAAATTATATTTTTAATTTATATGTCGGGGGGTAGGTTAGGTTTGGTTAGGATAATATTCAGTCACTTGCGGTTAGTCATTCATAGTTGGCAGAATAGTATTCACTTCCGTTGTATTGATGGCGTCTGATTGGCCGACGAGTCTCATTGGTCGATTTTCCTATTGGTCGATTTACTTCTCCCCCACGAGTGGAAGGGATACTTGCCACCTCTACCTTGTTCGTTTATATTCACTGACGGACGCAGTAAACGGTTAGTCCATCGTGTGAGATCTTTGAGTGAACATAGTGTGAAGTATACATGTCGTATCTGTACATTTAAGATTTTTAAAAAAAAGTAGTGAAAGATATGTGAAATAAGCTATAGAACACAAAAATATAGTTTTTGAAATTTTTGTCTATTTATGTGTTTGTTTGTGCACGCATCATGTTCTGATTTTAATGAAATTTGGTACACGGATGCTTTTTAATCTGAGTTGGAAAATAGGATACTTTTTATTCCGCAAAAAAAGACAGTTCCTGTGGGAATTAATAGTTTTAGTGACGCATACAGTGCTGAAGTGAATTAAGTGAAATGAGAGTATTAATTCGTAGTTTGAAGCAAAAAATAGAATACATTAATTCCAACGCCGGAATTCCTTTGGGATAAAAGGGATTTACTAGTATAATAATACAAAGAGTAGCTAATGTGTTAATAGTGTTGTCATATTAAGTAATGAGTATATTTTTCGGTTCGTTCGTTTATATGGATTGTAATTTTACTTTGAGCGCGGGCGGGTCGACTTTTATGAAATAATTTTAAATTAAACTTATACCTATCTTACTACCTTACTAATATTAAAAATGTGAATATTTGTATGTTTGCATTTTTAGATGTTTGGATGTTTGTAACTCAATCGCGCAAAAACGGCTGAACGGATTTCTAACGGATGAAATTTTGCACACAAATAATAACCTGGATTAACACAGGTTTTTTTTTATCCCGGAAAAAACCATGGCGCCTAAATATTTTTATTTAGCATTAATATATTGAAAATAAATAGTTTTTTGATAAATCTAATTCTTACACGTGGTGAATTGTGTTTGAGTGAAGTCGGGAGGGTCGACTAGTTGATTATAAGTTCGATAAAGTGCATCACTTTAGTATAACGGTATAAAGATCACGATGAACAGGGTCGAAAGGTTAATGCATACGTGTTTAGGGTTTCCAGAAAAAAAAAATATTAATTTCCACTTATTATTCGGTCAATATTATACATTATTTATATATTATATATTTTTTATCAATCATTTCATATTTAATTCTATTTTCGCTTATTTCTAAATGTCTGTATTTATTGGATAATTTTTATTGTATATTTAATTTACTAATAGATAATTAATTTTTTTCATGATTAACTTCTTTCATCGTCATTATTGTGAAAAAATGGGATTTTCCCTTTTTTTGTAATATTATATACATTCATGAAGCAACACACAATATCAAATCCTACAGGTTCTTTTCTTCAGTATGTTCAATCAATTGTATCTCACCCTCAAAAATTATTTATCTAATTTGGGATAAAAGCGCAATATTACAATTAACTGGCAACCCTTGTAAGTTCTCTTTAGTCTTGAAAGCCTTTTTGTAAAATATTGTAAACTTTTATAACTGGTAAAGAAAGTAACATGCCCAAAATATTATATAATCATAAACAGAATTTTTATATGTGTCTGTCTGTTTTCATACTGTATTAAATTCATTTATCACTAACAAATAACAATCAGCCGCGGCGCGGATTCTTTTATATGTAGATAACAATAAGAAAGTGTTGAAAGCAAGGGCGGGTCACTAGTGTAAATTAAACAGGTTCAGTAACGTCCAGACAACATTTCACTTTTTAACCGCAAATTGGTCGAAACACGGTCCCGTTTTAAAGGCGGTACAAATATTGTTACAGTAATCTTCATAAAAATACTATCACAGAAAATAACGAGTATTTGAAGATATAATGGTTTTTGTTTAAAAATAAAATAGATTATAGATCAGCTGAGTAATGAAACTTTGAACTTAAAAAAAACAAAGCTTGTCTATAGTTTGACAGTGCTCTAATTTTTTTTATCTTTGTTGATAATTATAATATATATAATTGTCAGTAAAATCGAATACGGTGGCACTTAATTGAAAGATTTTGAAAATTTCGCGTTTTTTTTCAGGTTTACTAGATCTTTTAAGAAAAATAACACCAAAACCAATTAAAAAGAAAATCTCGAAACCTTCGTTAAACAAAAAGCAGAAAAACCACCGGAAACCTAGGGATAAGAAAACAAAACACTCGAAAAGAAAAAAGGTGAAGTTTTTTTTAATTTTAAATACAACTACTACTCATGAATATTTTAGTTTTTCGAATTTAGAAAAACCTTTAATATAAAGCCATCTATTAGACATGATTTTTAAAAATAGATTAATATTTTGAAACAGAGCCGTCTACTGACATTTTTAAAATCACACAAATAATAGTTTGTTATATTAAGCGTCATTCATTGTAAAAATATTTTTCTTTTTCAACGCTTTTCCAGACCTATCAAAAATATCCTCTATTGATAATTGTTTGAAACAGCGCCATCTATTGATTGTATTTAATAATTTTTTGTCTAAGTTTTCAAAATGTCATATTAGACATAGTAGTTTTATTTATATTTTTTTTAGTTACATATTTATATTATTACTATACTTTTTCTTTTTCAGTTTTCATTCTGGGAGTGACAGAGAGGACTTACTGCTAGAAGGATAATAACTTATTTATAATAAAAATGAAACACAAACAAACTGTATCAGTTATTTATTCCCGTTATTTACATATTGCAATAACTAACATTTGCTATCTACGATGATTTTTTTTTTTAATATTTAATGCTGTGATTTTTTGATTATGATCACGTAATCAGAGTTCATTGTTCTGACTTCTTTCTTTTCTTTCAACCCTTTAAAAAGCTGCTGTCCAAACGCTTGAATTTCAATATAAATCGAATTAGGTGCCTTATTTATTAATTCTTATTGTAGTGTAAAGCTAAAAACACACACAACCAAGGCTTTGGAAGCGTAACGTGACACACACACAACTTTAAAAATCGAATTAAAGTAACATTTATGTTAGTATAACGTTACTTTAAATCTAGATAAGCTTTAATAACACAGCCTGCATCTAAAATTTATAAACTATCTCAATATCAACTAAAATAATTACCACTTTTATAAAATAATATTTTTAAAACAACGCCATCTATCAGGGTGTAAAAGGAACTTTTGTCTTTAGTATTTTTTAAACCGCAATTGTAAACCTACATTCTTTAATTGTAGATATTTGAGATGCGGTTAGTATGTATGATTCCAATTTTATATATATTCGATATATAAGATTTAACTAACAAATACTTAAATGTCCAGATTAAAAAAAAACAGTTTTCCATAATCTGTAAACAATACCAATACAAAATAAAGACCATATCACCAATTTGAAGAAAGAACATTGCCTTAGTGGTTTGAAATAGGAATAGATTCTTTCTATCTCGCTGATACTAACAGTAGACAAAGTTTCCCGCGTAAATGATTTTTTATTAGTTTAATTATATTATAAAAGTGGTAGTTATTAAGAGAAAAACCCATTTGTAGAAGATGTTTTAACTATAATTATATAGAGGTAAGTAATTTGATTTTAAATATTATTTCACTAAATGATTTACACTATTTCTAACCATTTAATGTTACTTCATTCTAAGCGTTCTCTACCTATTCTTATTCTTTTCATCAATGAAATAATATTTGAAATCGATGTATATTAAGAGAATCTTATACTTTTATCAACAACATTCATAGCATCACTATTTAATAAGTTTTATTCATAACACAACTTCAACAATAAAACAGTGAAATAGCCAAAGATCTTTTATTGCTATAGAATAGTTTTTTTCACTACAACGATCATCTCCATTTCTTCATATACACATATTTCAGGCCAATAAAATATTTACAAATTTGTCCAACATTCGTAAATAATTTCTTTTAAAACCCAACACTTTTTAAATTTTAAACCATTTTTAACCTGTATTTGAACTTTGTCATTAAATATTGAGAGATATTTTTTTTTCACTTTTTATACATACGTTCTATATCTAAAAGACATTTCTCTATAGAAATCATAGACAATATACAAAATGATCTACAGATTATAAATAATAGGAAAGCAAATGCAATCAGTAAGATTATTAAAATTCAACAACAAATTACTTTAGTGTTTTGAAATAAAACATACATATTTTTTTTTAAATTGGCAAAGTGTGGTGAGTGAACAGTCACTATTATATTACTGAAAATTGGCAGAATTTTTCAAGTCATTTACCACAGAAATTTAAAAAAAATATTTCTGCCATATAACTGAAAATATTCTGTTATGTTTATTATACAAAAAATAACAAAAAAACAACAATACATTTTCTTTTTGTCAAAAATCAGCGCGAGTCGAGATAATTCTTATCACCTTTTAATCAACGACTACAAGCATTTTACTCCAGATTTGGACGAAATTCTACTCATTAAAACTAAATTATTGTTATGCGAATTATTTACTTATATAACCAAACATAGGCGTTAGACATTTAAATTATTTCTGAAAGACATTACTCTGTGTACTATTTGAACTGAATTCGAATATAAAGAATCGGTTTTCTTAATAGATATCACAAGTGTTATTTGATTTTCATCTTCTTATCCATTAAAAAACAATTTATAAATTTCAAAAGGTTTATATGATCATTAAATTAAAAAAAAATAATATGGAAATATCCTAACAAAAAAAACAAATTAAAGTATTTGAAATAATGATAAGTAGAATTGTTTTCATTTTACTGCTAATATCTACACTACTAAGAAACGTCAAAATTTATATATAATTTATTGCCTAACAAAAATGAATAATTCGCATAATTTCCAAAATAGGATAACAATCCATCCTACTACTGCTAGTCTAGCTCTATTCGCATATTAGGTGCAAGAGAACCACATTGTATTTTGGACTCCTTCAGCTTTCCTAATGCTAGTTTTAGATCATCCATTGTGATTGGTCGAACAGCATCAACATATTCTTCATCAGAGTCACTGGATTTGTTGTGTGACTAGAAAAAAAAACAATATGTAAAACTCCTATACATTTATTTATAGTGTGAAACCAAAGATCTGATCTAGAGGCAGTGCCGCCATTTTAGAAATTAGTGTAGTTATTATTACCTGTGAATCTTTTGCCATCTCCTCCCTCTCAATTTCATCTCTCGCCAGATCTCTTACTCTGTACACAGCAGCCTGTCGACACAGCTCATGCAGATCTGAGCCGGAGAAACCTTCCGTTGCTAGTGCTAGACGTTTATAATCAATCTGAAATAATATAAAAACATTGAAACTTTAGTTACTAAGCAATCATTCAATATTTTATGCTCCATCATTTCAAATTGATCGGATTGAAGTATAATAAGAGTAGTACTTCAGCGGAGCGCCGAAACAAATATGTGTCAATCCATATAAAATCATCTGATTAAATCTGACCTATTTTGGATTTTTATGTAATTATGTGTTCTCTTCTTTAGGGTCCCAAAATCAAAATTCTTTTTTACAGAAATTTTAGTTTTACAAGCGCAAACCGAATTAAATTTAAATTTTTTTATTATTGGTTCTAAAATTTCTCCGTTTTAAGATATCTATCTACTTGAGACAGCATTTTAAATGGTAAAGATGACAGTCAATATCATTGATTAATGGCAGCGTAAAGTCTCGTGATTTTTACCCACAAATAAGAATAAGATACAAATATTATCTTACATCTTCAGCAGTAGGTTCGTGTCGTAGTATGAGCTGCAGAATGCGTTCCCTCTGCATATCACTCGGCATAGGCACGTGGAAGGTCGCCGGCATACGACGCTGGATCGCTTTATCCAGGTCTTGAGGACGATTTGTTGCTCCTGTTTAACAAAAGTTATTTCATCAAGCAAAATAATGAAAAAATAAGAAACAAACTTGTAATTATAACGCACCCATAATGATGACAGTGCATGTAGGTTCAGTGATGAGACCGTCCCACAGAGACATGAACTGCGTCTTCATCATCGCCGTAGCCTCGTGGTCGTGTTGCGTGCGCGTGCGCAGGAATGATTCTATTTCATCTGCAATACAAATTTATATATTTTTTAAATGTGACTATGTCGTTGGAACAACGACATTAATCTTCTGAAAATGCATAAAACACCCTGACTGCTTTGGATGTATAAGTTGGATTATAACTACGCAAAGAACATACTCAATAATATGTTTTGAACTTTTTTTTTATTTTATTTATTATCAATAAATACATAGATTATTAAAAAGTTAGTTGATTACCATTCCAAAAATAACACAGAGGTTAGGAAACAATGCTAACCTTTTTTGAGAATCGAATCATTATTTTTTAAATAGTATTTTTTTTGTGTATGTTTTGAAATTGCGATTTTAACCCAGGGGGTAATCGTTTATTAGTCGAGAAACGATGTAGTTGACAGTTCTTTCGCCGTACCTGTTATTTGCACGAGTCGCGCCGTGCACAACCAGTTTTGAGCGACGGCTCTTATCGACTTAAGCTATATATTAGTCGATATGTATTAAATTTGACTGCAAAACATTTGAAGCACAAAACACACTTAATGCGTTTATCTAAATTGATAAATCAGATCAAAGTATGGAGAGCTAGTCGCACACCCAGTGTGTATTACGCATTTAATTAAAATTACATGTTGATATCAATTAATCGAATAATATATATTGATATTTAGCACAGAAAACGATAAATATCTGTTAAAAAAATCCCTGAATTTGTATTATATCTTTGTGGTGAATGGATTTATTATCGAATTACGAATCGATTATCTGACAAATCGATTCTTATATTAAACCAAATATTCCTAATTACGTAACTTAACTTACCTATAAACACAATGCAGGGCTGCAACTTAACGGCCAAGCTGAACACAGCAGCGGCTAATTTCTGCGTCTCCCCGTACCACTTGTCAGTGAGGAGAGACACGTCGAGGTTGATGAAACTCATGTTGGCTTCTTTGGCTGTCGCTTTGGCTATTAGGGTTTTACCGCAGCCTGTAGGAATAATTAGTATTTTAAATTGCTTTATAGCCTTTTTTATACCGAGACAAATCTGATGTTTTACCTGTATTATCAGTTTTTTTATAATTGTTAATTAATGATGTACGGCTATCGGTAATTGATTAACCATTAGCGATGTTCAAACTGTTCAAACATGTTCCCCGACCTCCCCTCCCCGGTGTAAACACGTCACCTGTCACG
>JAOPUB010038136.1:0-10156 GCA_027564055.1 Neptis clinioides
TGATAATACTTATAAGTGATAACTTTCTTTTTGTAATTGTATCCTACAGTGTGCAATAAAGTATTTAAAATAAAAAATAAATAAATAAAAGTAATCTTCAATCTACAAAATGGCCACTTTATGACTCTTAAATGGCAATATCTATTTAATTATATAAAATATGGCAACACTACATATGCCATGTATAATACCCGGTATTGATGTAGTTTTGGATTGGCAAAAGAATTATCAAAATCGGTCTAGTAGTTTCAGAGCCTATTTGCATTAAACAAACAAACAACCACACAAATCTTTCCTCTTTATATAATAGTGTAGATAAAATTACCTATAGCCAACGTACACTTTAGCACAATTTCATTGAAACCAAACACGTCTAGTAAAGCTGGAAGGTCTATGAATCTAAAAATAGGTTTGAATGTTTATCTTAATACTCGCTTTACTTTCTTCACCATAATAATATGGTTTGCGGTTTTCTTCTTCACTTACACTTCACCAAATAATAAATTCAGATTGCAAATGCTTCAATTTTTTTTTAAAATATCAAAATTTAAAATATTAGTTTATAAAACCTTTTCCTTCGTGTTAGCAAAATTATTATTTTTCTATTTTAAATTCTCTAGTTACTATGTTAAACACAAATACATTAAATCTGTTTACTTTACATTTTTAAGTTAGTTTATTTATAAGTTACACAATAGACCTTGAATTGTCTTTTTTATTTATCCTTTTTTTAGAACTTTTGATATGTTTATGAAATTAAAACGATTTATTGCACACAAAATTTAAAAAAAGATGATTAATATAATATATGAATGATCATACGACGACGCGTCAAAACGGCCCTATCACTATTAGTTATCTCCTACCAGAAACCATTCTCAGGACCTAATGAGTTTGAATACAAGTATGAAATATTAGTATGTTAAAAAAAATATTATAATTAAATTATATATAGAAATATTAAGAAAAATCTTTTGACAGTAACTTACATACTAATGTTTTATATACTAAAATACATAAATCTTTCTATATTTAGCAATTAACATGAAATTTCATAATTTTGGTCTGAAAATGTCTCGCACCAGAATTTAAATAACCGTATTAAAGACCTAAAGTAAGTATTTATAAAGTTTCGTAAAATATCATAATGTGTTATGCTTCAGTTTGCTCTAAATAACATACGACGAATAACTTTCTTTATAAGAAAATTCCTCTGTATTAAATGTACCTATACCAGCCAGGCTAGTTGAAGGCTCATATCCAGCACAAGTGTGAGGTAATATTTTGATTTAGAGTTACGTTAGAATAAAATCACATATTTTACTTACCAGTTGAAATCTACCATATATAAAAAGATATCTATAACATTAGATAGACGTTGTTATGGTTTTATGAATGATGAAAGAGGTGCGAACACCAATTCTGAACATTATTTAGTGGTTTTTAGAATTAGGACTTGGTCCTGAAGAAGTCAGAACAACGTATGTGGATACCATATGTAGGGAAATGTCGAAGTTGGGTGACATAAGTGTCATCTGAACGTCCATTTAATTTTTGTGTTGGTACCGATTAGCGGATGATATTTTGCACCAATTAGAATGTAGCAATGCTATCAACGTTCGCTCAAATCAGTGGTGTCAGCATCATAATACAACTTTCATCTTTCACCGTTATAGCAAGTGATATTTAATTTCTTAACACACAACTCAGAAAAGTCAGAGGTATGTGCCCATGTATGGTATCGAATTCGGACCTCCTGAGTAAGATAACCTCTAGTTTTAACCACTGGGCTAGGACTACCTTAGATGATGTAAACTATATAAAATCAATTGGACAGGGGCGGGTTTTCTTACTATAAATGTATTGGAACAATCAAAATATAATAAGTGTTGCTACATTATAAAAAAATACGCCATAAAGCCTAGTTTAGGTTAACATAGATTCTAAGGCAATTTTTAAAATAAAATTATAAATATTTGAGACAAATCTTTATACAACAATTAATATACAAAATTATATACAGTCTGTTAAGTATAAAGTAGAAAAACGATCTCCTCCTCCCCCTCTCCCACTCCCCCGCCCACATCGCAACATGTAGCAACTTGGCTGCCGTTTGCCATACAAACGAGTATGAGGAAAATTGTTCATCCAGTCGGTGTGTTTGTTCAGGATGTGCTCAGTGATTTGTTTACGGTGCATTTATTAGGATTATAAAGTACATGTTCAAATCGTAATCAAGTCTAAATATTGTTCTTACTAACGTATACTCGTATAGAGCATAGCAAACAATCCCGCCGAACAGAGAGAGGTGTTAACGTTCTGTTGCTACTCTAAGTACACGTCTGCTAATCACAAGTAACTTTGTTCCCCCAGCCGCAGTATAATACCGATAGAGATGCGCCTATCTAGACTATCGATAGAATAAAACAATATAAGTTTTCGCACTACCTCAAAATGATAGAAGTACAGACTAAAAGTTTATCTTTATAATAAAGCAAAATTATTTTTCAGTAATCTGTAGTGTTAAGTAAATGGATAAATTTGGGAGTTAAGTAATTTTTTCATAGTTGCCTATGAAAAAATTACTAAGTCCAAAATTTAAAAATAGAGGTAACGACAAAGACATTTACCACACAACCTCATTATTAAAAAAAAAATTACAATAAATCCAATTCTACTTTTTATATTAACTACAACATTTTAGTTGTCACATCTTCGTTGTAATTCAATCGTGGACTGGCCCAGAGACTAATTTAGAAAAGAAAATAACCTAAAGAATTCTAGTGTACCCGTGAATCTATATACTGTGAAACGGTGAAATATGGACATATTTTGGATATTTAATAACGTTCTGATGATAATGTAGTATTAATAACTTCAAATTAAATTTACATCATATTAAAAGCAAAGTAATTATTTCATATATTTACGTACCGTAATTATAGTAGTAATCAGGGTGAAACTGCTCGGTTATTTATGGAAATCGTTGTAATATATAGGTATGAATGTCAAATAAAATAATAGGGTCTCTATTAAATACTCAGTCATTCTTTTAAATTCAGACATTTGTGGAGTCAAACAATTCGTCTATTAAATAAGCAAAACTAATGAATAATCTATTATAATGTACAAATTCATTATCACACAACTATGTGGCGCCAGTATAATTACGAGTACCATAAGTGACTATTAACAAAATTACGTTAATTTTGTATGAAAATTTCTCATTTATTTTTTACTAATAATTGAAGTTCAAACAAAATTAGGTAATTTATTTGCAATTGGATACAAGTTGACCTTTGATTTTGTAATCTCAAAGGTTAAAAACGAAAAGTAATACAAAATTAAAATATTCCCTATAGTAATTAGTCAGTAAATAATCATAGATTTGACATAGCTACACTTACTTGCTATACCCTTTATACACTGTTGCATAGGAGCCCTCGCCGAGCTGCTCCAATTTTATATACGCCTCCGACTTGCCGAACGGGGAATCTCCCTGTTAACAAAAAATATTATACATTAATGGAAAATCATATCATTCTATCCTTCCTATTATAAATAAACATGCAGAGGAAGGATAAAATTATTGCGGTTTTAAAACCGTCACCACATATCTCCATATATGTAAGGCACAATGCATAAATGAATAATTTTGTTAGCAATACTTGCTAATTGCGCTCGGTTTATTTAAAAAATAGCAACACTTTCTCGATAGCATATAAGCTATCTCGATAGATTCACGACTGTTCAAAGAGTATTTTCTTCAAGTGAATTAAATTTAAAAGTATTACTTATTATTTTTTTAAAGACTTTGTTTAGGTACACCTTTTAAATCTGGTCTTGGGTAGCAACCTCAAGCACTTTTCAGTTTTCTATCTACATCCTAAGAAAAGGTGTATTTTTCTCAGTAAAATGTACAAAATTCAATTTTCTTATATTTTTTATCATGCAATATCATAAAAATATGGTTGTTGACATAATGTGTGACATAAACGCGTGACATGTTCACATTATTTAAATAATATAATATGAACGCGGAACGCCTAATAAGCATGACAATAACATTCGGGACACGGGTTTCGACTGAAACGCGGCTGTATTCGGAATTTTTAATATGAATTTACTTTGCAAATAAAGTGCCTACGGTTAATGGAGGAGTCTGGGTGGTTTTTGTTTAATGAATATTGTTTTGAGAGAGGTCAAGTTTTTTTAAAAGAGAAGCACATTTTTAATTTTCTGTTTATGACAATTGGTTTAGATTAAAATATTGAATAATAGAAACATAAATTCATTTTAACGACCCAAGTACTACTAGTAGTATAATACTTACAGATAATTAAAATTACCAGTTAAAATGGTCGACTAACTCATTAACGCCAAGCCGAGACTACTGTAGATTAGAAGTACTATAACGTTTCTAACAGTATTTTTTTGTGCGTTAGAGACTAAGAACTTATAGATATACTTGACAGAAATGGGCGACTTATTTATAGCGAGAATCTGAAATTACTTACCTGAAATTTAGCACAAAATTTCTCTACCATAACCATTTTAACGAATTTTATATCTATTTTAAATAATTTTATGCATCTTTTTATACTACTATTCGAGAAGAATAAAGAATTGATCTCTTTTATAAGATTTTAGAAAAAAGTTACCTTTACTTAAGTTATTTTACCTAAGCGAAAAGAGGAACAGCCGACTAGTACTCGTAGAGTTTTATTATCAAAATCCGCCGATTGCGCGTCCCATAAATAAAGTATACTTAATAGATTTAAGCAGTATTTTAAGCAAATCCTATTTAACATAATAAGAAACCGCCATTACAATTCCGTACCAGGATTAAGACAGATGGTAGCAGATAAAAGGCGTTCATTTATAAATCCTACCACCTACGACTAATCACCCTAAGTGGGTACGAAAGCGATAATGAAATGCAATATATGGGATCTCGTATTTGTATGCTTCAGCAGCGGTTTATCTTGTTTTAGATCTCAGAGTTAGTTACACTATTTCTTGCGTAATCTATTTGATCTATACATATAAAAACGTAACTATCTAATGTCTCTATATAGAAGATATTTCAGTGAGGGAACATTATAACGGCAATAGAAGACGATTCAAACTTTTTTCATGTTTGTCACCCTGTTTGTACCATTCACGACAACTATTCCAAAAGCAAATATAAAATTTAACATAAGTTATCGTCCATTACGTCGTATTTATTTTCAATATACTGAACTAACAACATTATTAGTTTCCCAAAATGGTGAACAAATAAATAACCACAGACGATAATTTTAGCTTTACACAATATTTTGATACAGACAACAAATAATAGACTCCCAAACTACAAACTAAATTAAGTAATATGTTATGAAGATCTACTAATCTACTAACTAACTAAGATCAACATCTAAATCATAGTCAAAAGTGTAAGTTAAATTACAGTAACCGTGATAAGATCATCGATTTTACAATATTTTTATAAAATATACTCAAAAAGATTTGTTTTTATATAACATTTCCATTCAGTCGTTATTCACTCACACAACGACACAGAAATCTGCTTCAGTTTCTTTGTTCGTCCTTCAGAGAACAATAAATAGCAATCAATAGGTCGTATTTCGAGAACACAAAGAGAAAATAAAGGCACAGAGTCCGTGCGGAACGTAGCCACAGAGCCAGTGCCACAGACGTACTCGTAGCGGCACTTTATTATCGCTTGGTGTGTCTTTGCTAGACCGGTTGTTTATAACGATTAGCGTACTCTAAACTCTACCATATCAGTTATTATACTTAATGATTTCCTCTAAAAAAACCTTTAAAACCTTAGTTCGAGAGGCCGGGAAAACGAGGAATATATTTCTTTGCATTTTCGACAGTTAAAAACGTATAGGTATTAAATATTTCGTGATATTGGAAGCTTCAGACAAACAAACTAACGAACATGCTTTCTCGCCTCAAAAATACTTCTTCAACAGTCCAATTAGAATAAAGTCTGTCCTATTGATACAATTTGCGTAGCAAAGTTGTTTCACTATCGTACTGGAGTACATTCATCCAATCTTAACTTTTGCACAAGCAACAGATCCAGAAACGAAATATTATATCCAACATAGTAGATTACATCTTCGTAGTAACTACAGACGTCGTCTGCAAATTATTTTACCAAATATATATTTCCGCTTTGACGTCATAAAAGATAAATAAGAAATACGAAGCTACAAAAAGTTAACCGAAACGTGGCTGAATTACAAAATCTCGTAGCGTATCTTCAGTAGCAGTTGTATAAAGTTATTAGCGTCTACGAAAAGTTAATTTAATCATTTATATTTTTGGATTTTAACGGAAATAAAATGAGTATAAGTTTATTCAGAATGATATAAATTGATTTGTAGTAAACAAAGACGTATACTAAACATTGCGTAGCTACGTAAGCTCCTAGTTGTTTGTTTATAACGATTAATCTCTGTGAAGGAATGACGCCAAAAGTTTCTCCTACTGTATCATGTACTCGTATAGTATACGTATAGTGGAAGTGATATATCGTACAAGCTTTTTTATCTCAGTCGCCCAATGGAGATTAAGCAACCTTTATAACTACCGTATGTTTTGATCCATTGGAAATTACGCAATAGATTTAACTCCAATACATGTGTTTCTATGTTCTTTTTCCATGCTGTATCTGAAAGATAGATCACATATTTTTTTGCATACAATATATGGCCTTTTGGTATTGGTGGTACCATTCAAAATAGAACATCATAATAATGTTGCTCAAATAGGATGATGATGATATATGGACATTTTGTAAGTAGTAGAAATGAATTTTGAGCTACCGATTTTATTCAAAATTGTTTATTGATAGCAAACTAGACTATTCCTGAATAACGTAAGCGGGTCACGGTAACTGACAATAATGCAATATTCAAAAAGATATGGCACTTAAGTGTATGAATTTTAAATTTACGTCATTCCGAAAACAAGCAAGGTTTATCACCCTTATATTTTATAATTTTCTATTAATTTTTTGTCATAAATGAGAGACGAATTCTACCCAATTTTGAACAGCAATATCCTCGGAATTTAGACAGAGCTGCGACTTGGACTTGCGACCACAATGAAGGGTCAGAAGGGTCTTTTAGTTATAATAAAACTTCTCATCCGCTGTCGTAACATTAACTACACTATATAATAAATATAACCTACATGGACCTAAAGATGGGTAAACTTACCCACAAAACTATATTAGAATTTTAGAATTATACGCTGATGGCAAGAAACCACCAGCGTAGGAGACTCTAAAGGTTATATACTGTAAACGGGGATGAACTTGAAATAACATAAAAGGAACTACCCGCGAATCCTAATATACAAATGATGTTGCCAGCATTTTTAAATAAATTAAATTATACACTAGTGTGTAATAGAGATGGACGTGATAGGTGTAGTAGAATTTCGTGAATCCTTAAACAAGCACTAGAATATGAAAGATCCACAAAGTGCATTTGAAGTAACAATAATATACATTACAGAACATACTCTACTCTCGCGTGCTTAGCGTTATCTAGAGCCATCATTTAACTCCCGTACACCGTTTCGCTTTCTTCCAGCGCCTGTCTAAATATTTGAGTTAACTAATGTGATACGGTTTGTTACAGCGGCGGTGCTCAGCATGCGGGCTCAGGCGCTATGTGGAAATACCGTTCTGTACAGTTTTCTTAATAAATATTTTAGTAAGGCTTGACGAGTGAAATGATTAGAGAGAACATGTTAAATAAATATTTAGTTTGAATCATTATTCAAATTGAGACGGGCGTTAAAAAACCTCACTTTATATTTTCAATATAAAACCTGACCCATTTAAAAGCTTTGTATAACCAACTGGAGGTCCTTAGATTATGTTATTATATAAAGAATGCGGATTGGTGCAATAGAATTTAAATATTTTATCGATTTTTTAGAAACTATTTTAAAAAAAGTCATAAAGTCGTTAGTGTTCAGTTATTTGACTGTACTTCTCGGTACTAAGCGGTATAAAATTATAAAAGAATAAATGTGTATACATGATAAACACTACTTTTTAAATAATTGGTGCAAATAGTACTGCAAAAGGGTAATCGTAAAACCGTTTATTCAGATTAATTTGGAGTTTACAACCGTATAGTGTATAAGGTAATACATAACAATACAAGTGTATTAAAATTACTAAGCATTTCTCACGATCAAGAATTCGCATTCAGGTAAAAATTGCAATAATGTTTTACAAGCAACAGGTATTTTAAACATAAGCACACAATGCATAACGGCTACAATCCTATGTTTCACAAATGTATCATATTGTGTACATATAATTTATAGCTTAGAAGATGGATGCCAAGACTACAAGTTATATCGAAAAAAAGAGCCAGAATACTTTGTATATTTCTGTTTATTTTTGAAGAAAAGAGCTGTTTATGTTACCAACATACTCAGGTAAATGTGTGAGAAGTCTGAAACAGAATTCCCTTTATCCTTAAAATGAGCAGACCTTTTAATCTAATATCTATACTATTTTAATAAGACAGTTCTCACCGTATATGGGTTTTGTATGGTAAAGCAATGTCACAGGTTTTCTTTATATGCAAATTTCTTTGGAAGCCTTTAAATGACCGACGCGTTTGCCTCAGCTTGAATACTGAGATAAAGATTTACGTCGCATTCTTATTTCAATCCTTTTCTTAAGCCGTGACTTTTGTAAGGTTCTTTAGAGTGGAGTACGAGACGATTTAACAAGGAAAAAATAATTTAAAAGACTTACTTACATAATGTATAACAATTCTATTATTTTAATTCACGGTGTATATTAATCTTTAAAAGAATACTAAATAGAATTCCTCCACCATGTCTCGGAAGGTGCATTTTAAAAATAAACTGATTGTTTACAAATTGATATATAGATACACAAGTAAGTGTTAGAAAGCAATAAGTAACGAACAAATCAAACCAAAGAGACTAGAATTTTTCTGAATTTTAAGAATGAAGACATCAATATAGTAACCCACGATTAATACAGCTAATCAAATCATTAAAATTTATTTTTTATAAATAAACCAGTTAAAAGGTGGTACAGACAAAATAATTATAGTAGCTTCCTTTGAACATGATTTCAAATATTAAAAATAATTTAAACAATTAAATAAATTTCATACATAAACGTCATCATCCAATAATTAATTAATCGTTTTTAAAAAGTATCATGACAATTACCAAAATGCATGGATTTATTTGCAAAAATGCCGTATATAAAGTGCAAATCGATTAAACACGGTAAAAAATGAAAAAGGCACATCTCCACTTGATAGTGCATCTTTATCTTAAATATCATCTCCCATCGATCAAAGTCGGCGTGTTTCTTTTTGTATTCATCCTCATTGCCTCGCCGAGCGAACAGAGGCATCATTATTCTTATACTCTCGTGGGACCTTTACGAGTGACCGCCCTGGCACATGCCTTGCTAAATGATCCACGAACATCGAGACAGCTATATGGTTTTAAGACGAAGCAAACAAAAATCCTTTATTAAACAAGTTTATAATTATAATTTTTTAATTTAAGTAGATTATTTACGTGTGATTTATCGTTTTGTCTAATTATGGCGACATCGGATTGCATATACGGGTTGAATAAATTTTGTCACTTAAAATAACTTTTAATAAAACTTGAATTTATTATAATATCACGAATAATATTTAATTACTGTAATTTTATGCATATAATAAAATCTCACTTAACACTTTATATTACTAAGCAATTAAATATAAAAAAAAGTAATACTTATAATTTTTTTATACAAAGCCTTTGCGAATTATTATATTCTTCAGACAAAAGAGATTTAGGACGGTGACAAAAACATGCCCTAAAATCCGCCTGTAAAGCACATTAATCTGCTTTTGCAAATTTATGAGAACCTTTTTTAACATTATCTCGACGAAATTATATTTAGATACTCACCCCAAAGGCACTAAACCGCTTCGTGCGTCTGTTGTGTTCGTGGGGTCCAAGGAAGGCCTCCGATTTGGGCCTAGGCGGTCGTTTCGGCCTCATGACTACCCTCGCGTCCTCTCTTGCGCCCTCGTCTAAAAGCTTCGAATCTGAAGATACTGACAAC
>JAOPUB010038147.1:0-10156 GCA_027564055.1 Neptis clinioides
TGAGATAGCCAAACTAGAAATCAAATATCCGCTCCCCAATAAACGAGCCCAAGTCCATATTGGCAGGAAACACATAGGCATCCTTTTCTTCGTTTCCCTTTCTCCCTTTTTTCTAGGTGGCAACGCATCGCCAGACAAAACGCACTTGTCTTGACAAGTGTCAATCTTGTATTTGCGATGGCTATGGGCGACGGTGGCCACTTAGCATCATCAGGTGGATCGTCTGCTCGTTTTGCCCCTTATTTATCTTTAAAAAAAATACTACGTGACGGTATGTCGAGTATCGAGTTTTTATTTTCTTTAAAAAAAATCTTCATTTCGTCTTGATTCGAGTTAGTCAATATAAATATATCGGAAATAAATGGCCTCGGCCTATTTAAATTGTTAACAGTAAACAAACAGAAGCTTCAAATATTTTCTACGAGTATGTAAGATTACACCGTTTCTTAATGGAGGTTAGACACCTAAGAATTAAAAAGAACTATTTAAAGATATGACATTTTCATAATAAAATTAGAAGTAACAAAAAAGTAATATTTTACTATATTCAATAGCTTTCGATGTTACGACAATCTCATCTCAAATTGGGAATATTTTATAGTTAGGTTTGCAGTATACACCAGCAGTACATTAAGCAAAGTACTGAGGCGGTGCGCAGAAATTGAATTTGAAAAATTTCTGCGAAGTGAGCTTTAAAAACATTCATTCAACAACATTTTATGAACAGTTTTTGACTTGTCGCAGAAATCAATCGAGTTACGTATGAATGTATAAGTTAGTGACTGAAAATTACATGTAAATTCGTGATATATTACAAGTTCCAATAAGAAACTGCTTGTCATTTCTTTACATAGTATAGAACAAAGTCATCCACGGTCTGTTCCTATCTATGATTAGATCTATAAAACTATGCAACGTTACTTGATGCGTTTTTTAATAGATAGATGGATTCAAAAGGAAGTTTTATATGTATAGTACCGCTTGTGTTATTAAATATAACAATACAGAAATCGTGCGAATCTGGAGCGGTTTGCTAGTTAGACATATATACAGAAGAGTGTTTTCATTATCTGCTCGGCGGTGACTATTGTAGACGACGGTCTTATTTAGTTCGTTTAATTATTAGTTGACCTGCCCCGACTTGGTATATGAAAATATTTCAGACGTTCAATAAATATCTTATTTCTAGCCGGACTCCATCCGCGTGATGCTCTACTCCAATTGGTCACAGCGACATTTTTATAACCTTAAGCCTTCCTAGATAAATGGACAATCCAACACAATTTTTTTTCTATACGAACCAGTAGTTCCTGAGATTAGCACGTTCCCGCAGAACCTATACATACACACTTTAACATTTATAATATTACTAAGATTAATAACGCTAGTATATTAGTCTTATACCTATGTAATGCTTCTGTCTTGTTAAATCCATTTATTGTTTGATTATAGAAATGAACTAAATATGATAGAAATCAGTTAGCCTTGTATAATAGTTAATTGAAATAAAGAGAAATATAAATAAATCTTTATAGTAGACAATGAATTAATTTAAAAATAACTCTGAGGCTGGCAGGTGATGTTAATGGGTGTTGGACAACAGGTTCTTTCTTATTATTGTTGGAAACAGCTTAACCTGACGCGAACTACAGCAGTTTCAAAACAGTTTTTATCAGGAAATATAAATTAAAATTTGGGTGTTTATGTGCTTTTGTAATACCACAAAATGTACCAAAATACTTAGGATTTAGAGCGATTTATATAGGACTTTTGATCACAAGTCTAAAGTTTAGGATCCCCAAGTCACATTTAGTAAGTCCCCAAGGTCACTTACTAAACTAATCTGTCACGTTTTACTAAACGCTATTCTCAAAAACAATACAAAAAACTACACGTCAATATAAAATACGAGATTAACATATAAACTAAACCAGTAAGGGTATTTTAATAGAAAATTTTATAAATAAAATTTATTTCAATATAGTTTTATCAGTGGTATCGTAACAATGGGATTCCATGTGAGTATTTGATGGTATGTTCTCAGTTTCCATCTCAACAACTATATTTTAATTGTCTTGTGCGTATTACTCTGCGATATAGTTCTCTTGTAGATAACAAACATTTAATTTTTATTAAAATAGTATTTTGATTAATTCATTAATATGATACTGTTGTGTTATTAAAGATAAATACAGATTTTATATAAAGGTAAAAACATTACACACACGATAATGTAACTGCTACTTACTTGTAAGCATAAAATATTTACAGTTGAAGTAACAAGTTGAGTTATGGCGGCATCTAAGGGTATGGTTTTGGCAAGTGAAACAAGGCTAGCTTACACATCAGAATAACACATAGGCTACAATTTATTAAGAATTTGTGTAATTTAGCCATAACATAACGAAAAGTATCAAACCATGTGGGAGAAGCCGCCCATCGCCATTTTAGAGGCTGTGACGATTTTCTTGTCTTTATCATCTTCCTGATGACGTCTTACTGATATTTACTACGTATAATAATCATCATCATTGTGTCATCAGATCTGATAATGAGTAAGATACGAGGAAGTGCAGACACAAAGAGTACACGGAATTCGCATTCATATTAGATGACAGGTTAAATAAATATTTGATGTTGACGTGATTGTGTTTATGATTAACTTTTTTTGTATCTAGAAAGGTCATGTTTGGAAGCTATTTTGATTTCTAGGATTATAGATTAGAAATAGATCGAATTTTAAATTTTTAACTTGAATTTGGATTCTATTTTCTGTATGCAATCCTTAGATTTTGGATTGAGATCGGCTATTATTTTGGCGGTTATTGACATTGTTGAAATCGATCTATAAACAGAATAACATGTAATTAAAATGTAAATTATTTTTTAATTTTTTAATTTCAGAATTAATTTTCTTTATAGATATTACTATATTAATGATCTCACTAGTGTGTAATATTTAAAAATATAATAAAAATATACCTTATTTTATTTCTGCATGACTATATAGAGGATATTTAAGTAACCTAATGTGGGGATATTTACAACACTATCGCTGATAGAATATTGCACTTTTTGATATCTAAGTGTTATTCCATTGTAGAGAAGAGTAACCTTTGAATAGTAAAGCTTAGATAGTCAACCAGTGCTAAATACTTAATAGCCATGAAAAATTCGTGTAGAATGCAGACATCTCTAAGACATTTTCGGTTGTTATTATCAATTATGGAAAGGCAATAGAAAGGGTTTCCAAAATATATAAGTCATTGTTTATTGTGTAAAAGCTTATAGGTAATGGTGACCACTATAGTAGCACTATGAAGCTTCTTTCCCTTTGATATTAAAAATTCTCACGGCAGCTATTTTAGTATAAGTAATGTGGACTAGTCATCAGTCTGTCAGACGTGAAAGTTTATTATAATGTATCATAATAAAGAGACGCTAAGTGAAATGCTACACGATCTCTATTAAGTATTTCTTAAATGATAACTGGAAAAATTTCATTTCCATATATATAAATAATAAAAATGAGCTTTATAATCTATAAATAATAAAAATACATCTTCAGGAAACTATTAAACATGTGGTAATCTGCTCTACTACCGGATATTAATATCCGTATTCCCGGAAATGTCAAAGAAATTGAATAGGTACTTCACAAGTTGTCATAATCTAAAAACGCTATTAAAAGCGTCATGCCGTACGTGCTTCATTCTTCAAAGTTGGACTAATAGATTGTATAATAATGTTTTATTTGCTTAAGCTTAAAATAAAGTTAGTCCATTTTATTTAAAAAAAAATACTGAATAACGCATAGCGATTTGATTATCACAAAGTATTTTTGTTCAATTTCAACATACTATATTTTTGTGTTTTATATTTCCCATATAAAGTGTTTGATTTATAACTTGACAAAGTTGACATAATCATCTAAGCATATACTATAAAAGTCTTTATTATCCTCGATGTAAGGAACATTTTGTTGTTGTAACATTTTATAAGTACTTTGTAATTTATTGATGTCTTATTAGTGGTATTCATAAAATGTATAAACTGGAACAACCTCATGAAAATCATTAAAGTTTATAAGATATTTCTTAAGTAACAGTAAAGATAGTTACGTCTTAATAGAGTAAATTTTCTAATTAATAGTAACAATAACATCCGTTATACTATCGATATTGAGAACAGCAATTTTCACTTGTTTTTGAAAAACAAAGCCGTTGTTGTCGTTGACTGAGCGTGCACAACCTGGCTAATTGGTAAAAGTGAAGCTTTTCGCCGTCCAGCAATGAGAAAGCCAAACAAAAGAGTACGCCTCTGAATCACCGATGATAATAACCGATACCGGATGGTTATTCAATGACTGACATTATTTGCCGTAGAATTCATTTTGTTAAGGAATTAACGAATCTTATGGTTTATATGAAACACTGCATTGCCTCATAAGTTATTTAGAAAGTAAATATATTTTTTTCTCTACTTGTTTCAAAATATCCGTGGCTTACTCAAAATTAATTTAGAAAAATAAATTTCTTGGCTCTGGCTCTGCTGCAAATTTTAGGTTAATGCGAAATCTTGTCTGATTCCGCGAGTAAGAAAAAGCGCTATTTTAGGTTCGATATTATATTTTTAAACATTAATTTTATTTCATCTTGTGATCAAAAGTTAATAAAGTCTAGTCAGAGTCTAAGATATGTCAGAACCGTTAGTGCTTCGACTATTTAAATTAACGTTTTCTTTCAGACTCAATGTATCCCTCACCTATACATACGCAAACAGTCCATTAAAGCCTTCGCTTTGATTCTCTATCTTTCTCACTCGGATGGAATCCAAATAACTTTATAGGCACGCGGTGTAGTACAGGTAAAACCGGTATTACGTTGTAAAATGTAGACAAGCTAGGCTTTGAATGGTTTTATAGGCTTAGAAGACAGATTTCATTAGTTGTATTATAGATGTTACTCGTGTACTAGTGATGACGTGCTTTTTGTCTCCTTCTTACTCGCATGCGTTTTACATTTATATCGCGATGCCCTCCTCCCACCCGGTGGTGTGCGAGTGAACGAGTGTACGCGCCTGCCACTACACTGGCGTAGGTACCAGTCGACAGCGAACGGTTGCTTACGCTCACGATACGCGATTATTTCAAATTTTACGCTCTTAATTATCGACAACAAAATAATACAGTGAAAATTTCATGAATTATAACATGAAATAACAACAAAATGCAACGCATATCACAAAAAATAACAAGTGTTTATTGTCATCTAACACAGTGAGCCTTAATTTAATTACAACAGAGCCTAACCAAAGTTTTTATGTTTTGTGTAAAGTGTTGTGGTTTAATTAAAATACCTTTTGCAACTGGATAGTTAACCCAAGTTCCACTCTCTAGGAGAGGATTTGATGCCACCGGCGAAAAAGGTAAGAGAAACCGGATATTGTACTAGACAGTCGCTTGACTAGTTTAAACTTGTATAATTATAATCGGGTAGATAAGAATATACAGAAAAAGTTATACCACTTGACAAAGATATGACGTTTACTAGCTCAAAAATTAATAAACATTCTGTAATTTTTGGTCACGCTTAGTTTAAATATTTATCTAAACGGAAGGGCGGCTTGCCTGAGAACGCTTCGCTAACGTTAATATTAGAGCCAGGTGCGTTTCAACAGGTGGACTTGATTTATCTTCTTATTTAATTTTTATTTAGTATCTTCACTACTTACTAACGTACACCAGGTGCGTTTTCACATGTTATATTAATGGAATATTACAATTTAAACTTACCAACAGCATCAGCACACATTTAAAATTAAGACATAGAATGACGCCAAGGAAATAATTTTTTTTAATGACAGTTTAATGAAGTTATAAATTATCGTTTCCCGATCGATAGATTTGCCTACGTTTGTAACTAGTTAAATGAAAAATATAGAAGATATATTTGATGTATTCTTAATGGATTTTAAATCTTTTGTAATGACTCATCTTCATAGCATTTTGGCTGCTAATATCGAGAAGAATAGAATTTAAAATCTCAACGAGGTTGATGTGTCATCGACTCCGATATCTACATAAATTATTTATAAGCATTTTATATACTGTATAAAGATACCTATTCACCATTTAACGGATCTTTATCAACGTTTATATTCAACATAAAGAATGTTTTCTACACATTTCTCCCATAATTATAATACGATATTCTAATATACAGCTTCATGAGCATTGTATATTATATTTTGTTATAAAAACGCAGCAAAAAGTGTGTGATATGCCTTAGACAGAGGCATGCAGGTAGTCGAACCTTTCCGCGATGCGGGATTTTTTGTTCAACTTCAAACCTTTGTAAAGCTGAATGGTCCGTTCGAAGGTTTGTTTGAAGCACTTGTTGCATTACCGCCATTTTTATTTTTTATATATGATACTTATTGGTGTTAAAATTATTATTGTATACTTAGATAATAAGCAGTAATCCATCTATATATTCATCTGAAAAGGCTGCTTGATTGACACTGCAAACGAATAGTCCTTTATTAACGTTAAGACTAAGACTGGTTTAATAAAAATTACCCCTAGTTGCAATGGTATAAAAAAGGTACCTACCGGAAGTTATTGACTTGGATGGACTCTTAGAAAAATGTCTATTATCGAAATAAATAAACACTTGTCATTTTCGTTTTCTCAACAAAGCAAAAAAACTGGTCGCCTAATAAAAATATATAATATAATACAACAAACAAGCTTAGCCTATAATCTTTAGCATTAGAGACTAACTTGTTTAAGTTCCTAATGTCATTACACAAGTAGCTTTAAACATTATGTCAGTCAGGTATTTTCTTCCGACATAGCCAGAACCAGCTGATACTCTTGAGACCTATCCCCTCTGAAATCTCATAGGACACTCACCCTGCGCAGACGCCGATTACGTGAGATAATGAAACAAAAAATTTGAAACTTCGTAAAGTTTATTATACCTTTGCATTCTTTTTGGCATTTTAAAGGTTTGATATTTGTTCTTATAATATTTTTTTTTCTTATTTGGTATTTTTATTAACATGACAAGTTTAAGAATTAGTCATAAGATTTCCTAAAGAACTTTACCCGGTTATGACTCACGATATCAAAGATTTTATTACATATCGATATAAGATACGCTAAAATGTTTCTGCAGAATTGGATTTTCATCTTCGGATATTGCGAAAATTTAAATGCTCTAGAGAATAAAATTACTATTTCCATTTAAACTTTATTCTGCACCTTTAAAATTTATTAGGTAAATAAAATAGAAATGTTTTACATGTTAAACTAGATTTAAAAACTTTTAAAAATTAAATTTGATTCGAAGGTAAAAAATAATGCCTTGATCTAGATGTCGGTAACTAGCACATAAATTAACTAAATAGTATAGTTAACGACTGAGTGATGAGATTCACAATAGGAGACGATATTTACTGTATTAAATTACTCGTCAAACTGATCTTTCGGGACAGAGTTTATAAAGTCTTTGAGCCTTATGTGTATTTTAAAATAGATATAAAATAACTACTACAAGCCAATCAAAGGCCATCAACAGCTTGCTAACCCGACGAATATATAAACTAAGAAATAAATAGTGAATAAAATAAGATTCTTGGATATAGAGAGTCACAAAGTTCAGTGAGGCAAAACAGATCCGTTTGACATTTAATCGTTTTATAGGCAGCCTGAAAGGAGGCTGGAATGTGGTTGATGTCCCTAACGTTGAACGCGAACGCTGCAATGTTATACGACCTTATATTATTCATCTAATCCTTCAAGGTTAGAATAACATTCCTATTATATGTACATACTAAACAAATTATGCCGTTTTTAAATTTCCGGACCTACTTCAAAATTAAAAACGGTTCATGCTTTTCTTAGAGAAACGCCTGGATTTTTCAACTTAATATTAAATATTTAGATTTGAAATATCTTGGAATTTTAAGGTGAATACAATCAAAATGTTATGTCAATTACTTTTCTTTGACGTAGAATAATAAAAATTTTATGATAGAATTGTTTAAAAATGTTGTTTTAATGGTAAAAAGCCGAATATCTATACGTATGTATCTAAATTGACCGCATTATATAACTGGGTAAAAATTATTCAACATCAAAGTTAAATTTAGGCTATACAGAACCCGCGATGAGAAATCCGACTCGTGTTTCGCCAGTTTTATGAATGACAACATCATATATTATCATAGAGTAGAAATTCGTTAGCAGAAAGTGTACATTTTTGGAAAGTCTAATAAAACTTTAATATCAAGTTTTAAATTACACAGCATTTTTTTATATGCGTGTTTTCTTTTTTATTATAGCTAACGCTGCTTTGATTTTATTTTTATTATAATTTTGCGAGTGTCAAATATATGACAGTTATCAAAATTCAATATGGCGTGAATCAGACGCCATTTATTCAATACCTAATAAAAAGTCGACGAACTATGTAAATTAGGTATCATATTCTAAGAAAATCATCAATCAATTTTAATATTTTTTGTTGTTGAGTTAATCAGCAGTGTTTGCGCCTTAATAGGTTAAAATATTACGTAAAATATAAAAGAATAACAAAAGAAGTATGCGACTAAAATCAAAATTTGTTCTTTATTTTCATATTTTTGTTTTGCGCAGCCGGATTTTTTGATTGTCCTCTTAGTAGTTGTTTGAATGATAAAAATGAATTTTTATTGCCTACAATTAACCACAACCAGCAAAGTCCAGTGCAATAAGGCTATGCAGTTAGCCGACGACGGGTCGATATGCTGCGGTATTCGCTTGCGTAACACTTTCCACCTGTGCATACAGGCCTTTGGAGCTGTCTTTAAACTACAGTTATATGGATAGGGAGCACCTTAATAAGGGCATTACTACATGATGCTTTTATTATTAAACATTTATTTTTATATCTTAGTTTTTTGATGTTTGTTAGTAAAATCACGCGACAGCGGCTGTACGGATTTCAATTAAATTTTGCTTACAGATATTTTATAACTTAAATTAACGTATAGGCAACTTTTTATTCTGGAAAAATTCATATTTCCCTTGGAATAGATTATTTTGTGAACACACAAAATAACGGATCTTTACCTGTATGTACATACATATTTTTAACTTTAATTTATGTTTTGTCTGAATAATAATAGATATTCTCATAACTCCTTTTGATAGGATATGTATATCCGTCCTTACCATTATTTGAGTAGCATAATATCTAAACCAGATTTATAAAAATAAATTTCATCTAAACCTGGAAAGTTAACTATATTACCAAACTGTCTTTATTGCCTATAATGTTCAAGTAAGTAGGTAGTTCCAATTTGTTAAAAAATACTGTTCCGATAAATCTGCGGCATTTTGAGAGATAATGTTGACTATAATATTGAAAAATAAAGTTAATGAAGTGTAGTGTAACTATAACTAGGCCTCAATTTTAATTAAACGTTTGATACCGTAATAAAGCATCGGAGGCGAATCACGTGAATATATTAAGGAGATCCCTACCTAGGTTATTAGTTCCAGAAGTATTTCTTAACATCTAAAGGTAAACATGTTTTCGAATCCAATTTCTATTTATAGACCAAGAGTACCTACAGCTACACCTATAACTAAATCGTCACCTCTTCTGTACCCAATCTCTTAACAAATACAGCACACGTGTAACATGTGATAATGAAAATGTAAAGAAACACGTAGTAAACCTTTGTAGGTAAACCTGTTTTAACGGTTTGTCTTAAAAATCTTACGAGTCTCTATTTAATTTGTTGCGTTGTCGTGAACTTAAGTTTAGGTCGAAAGAAAAACAACAACATTGCAACATTGTACTATAGTATTGTATGTTTACTTTTTGAAGTATAGACTTTGTATTAAATGATTACTAATTAATTACTTTTATTATTAATTTTAAATTACAACTCATTAATATTTGATTGATCTTCACTTACTTACAATTACTGAAAACATTTTTATGAATTTCTATATGGTGATCCCATAATATCTAGAATAATTTTAAAAAGTTGAAAAATCGATTATTCATATTCGTTGCACTCAAGATAGAATATAACTATATATATATATATATATATATATATATATATATATATATATATATATATATATAAAAAAAAA
>JAOPUB010038158.1:0-10153 GCA_027564055.1 Neptis clinioides
CTCATGGCGTGCTGATTTCTTCACTGTTCTTGTTTACATTACCGCACATTTTGTATGGTTTCTAGTTCTTTCTAGTTTCGTTTTTATCAACTGTTTTTATGACATCTTGGCATATTCTAATAAATATTATTTTAGCCTTAAAAAATGTTTTTAAAATTAATCGCCTGTGCCTAATTTTTATTCGAGGGGAGTTGCGCGCTCATACGCCCAGACATTAGCGAAATAATGTACTTGTGTGTCTGTCTGTCGCCGTTGAGCATGAGGAAATTTCTATTATAAATATATTTTGTATCTATTTTATATATTGTTTATTTATTTTAACTTCATGCACAGAAAAAAAAATTATTTCAATTTTTTTAGACCAAATCATAGTTTATATTAACACCGACTAGTTATTATGAAAAAACATTATATGAGCTTTCATTTGATATATAATTGTAAATTTTAAAAATACTTGTTTTTAAAAATAAGCCACATTCTTTCACTTAAGTCCCGGCACGATAGTCGCCTTTCTAAGGTTTCCTAATACGCCAATAAATATGTTTAATTATTTACCTAATTAATATAAAGCTTTAATTTAAAGGCAGTTTCTTATTCAAAACTAACTTTTTTCTACTTAGATTATCATAAACTTATCCTAATAAACACAGTAACTGAAAGCTTATGTACGTAGAGCTTAACGTAAAATTAAAGATATATTTACACCACACACGTCTATCTTCTTGCACCTACCTAGAAAATTATTGTTGAAATACATTATTAATGATAGAAATATATACATTATTAATAATAGTATACCACTAATTCAAAAGCTTATTGATTCAAATATAAAATATCTCAAATTCCGAATTTTTTTAATAAAATTACATATACATAATATATAATTTTATTAATATCTAGTGTAAGCACAACAACAACAGTTAATTATATATTAAAAAACATAAACTAGTAAACATTATTATTGTTAACAATTATATTGTGTGTGTAACTGCAGAGGTCGGTGACATATAGTGTGCGCGACGACTTGAGTTAAGATTGAATATTGTAAATAGTTTAATAAAGGTTTAGTTAGAATAAGGCATTAGGTTCACCTATCAAAGGGGAAATATAATAGTAAATTAAATAATAGAAAAATAGATAAGTTCCACCCCCTTCGGTAGGTTGCCTACGCAACGTGGATAACTATTGTGCGCGTTGGCTTTAAGGATAAATATAGCGACCTAACTGCTTGTGGTGGGAGGATCGCCAGCCTTCGTCGAGTGCGGACGTCTCTCGCGAGCACTCACCGAGCGGATCTACACTACTACAAGCGCCCCTGGCTCCTGGCTGCTCTAAGCGCCGGAGCCAGTCTTAAGATCTCGGTCGAAGGTTCCTCCCCTTCGCGCCGCCAACACCATGAGGCCCACAAAGCCTCCCCCCCCACGGTCCCCGCCTGCCGTCGACCGCGGTAATATTAGCCGCAACCGACCAAGCGGTAGCCATGCCCCGCCGTCTACCGGCATCCCGACTACCAGTAGTAGTCATACGATGCCCCCCCCCCACAAGAAGACTAAGGATCTGACCCCCAAAAGGGTGGTCTCCTCGGGTAGCAGCCCAAAACAGACGGGCCTGCCTGTCGCCAGCTCCGCGAGCGCCCGTGCATCATCAATGATTGCGCAGCCGCTTCAGCAGCGCACTCGTGACCCACGGGTGAGCAGGGCGATCAATCCGCCCGTCGCAGCCTCCTCTAAGAAGTCGCCACAGCGCGCCACCTCCCCGTCGCCTCATAGGCGAGGTACAGGCGTCCGAAGCTTGTCTTCGGCGTCCATAGTAAGGGAGGACTACCCGACTGACTCACGCCCCCCTTCCGCTGCGTCGGAAGGGTACACGTGCGTGGTCAAATCGTCGGGTCTCTCGGACGTGCCGTTGACGAAGCCACCCTTTGCGGGGGCCAGCACCCCGGTAGCAGCCCACCGCGAAGACTGGAGTGCGACAGGAGTCGCACAAGAAGATAGATCGATGTGGTCGCCTGTCGATGACATCGCATACCCAGGGCCCCCCACACCGGAGCCCTATGCCACCCCAGCAACAGACCGCCGACGTAGTCGCCCAGACAGCGACATCGAGGCTGACAATGAAGCCAAAAGGTTGTGTCCCGACACACAACCACATCGCGATTCGCGAGTACGCGATCGCGCCGAATCCACGACTGCACCGTCGGCCGCCGCGACCCATACTAAAAATACGTATGCGAGCGCGGCTAAGCGAGCAATAGTGCCCGCCCCTAGTGCCGCCATCGCGGCCGCCAGCTCCGCCTCCGCTTCGGCCACCGCCTCCTCTGACTCCGCCCCTGGTCATGCCTCCTCACTAAGCGCCGCCATTGTCGCCGCCACACCAGGCCCCGCCTCCGTCGCTACAGCTGACTCCGCCCCCTCCGCTTCAACTCAACCTGCACCTCGCCTGCTGCCGAAGCCCCGCCTTCCGCCCCTAGTGGTTGAGTCCTTACCACAATGGGCTCACCATTTTAAGGAGCTAAAGGCGCAACTTGGACACAACCCAAATGCACGCCCGTTCGGGAAGGGTGTGCGTTTCACTCCTGCCTCCGAAAAAGAATACAGGGTGGTACAGAGGTACCTTACCGATCTCCCAAACGTCTCCTGGTTCTCGTATTCGCTGCCATCAGAACGCAGCCTGAAGGTGGCGATACGAGGACTACCCGTCGATACTGACGTAGGAGACATTGAAGACAGCCTGAGAGAAAGGGGGTTTATCCCTGAGTTTGTACGCCCGATTAAGGCAAGACAAGGACGGCCTGGCTGTATATTTATGGCCACTCTCAGGAGAACACCGGGGTTGACCCCGGCGATCTACGAAACCGAAGAGCTCCTCTGCATGCCAGGGGTCAAAATAGAAGCCTGGAGGGGAAAAAAGGGCCCGGCTCAATGTCACAGATGCCAGGCCTTCAGGCATTCCTCGCATAATTGCCACCGCACATTAGCCTGCGTCCGGTGCGGAGGCGAACATAATGCGAAGGAATGCACTCGTCCCCTCGAAGAGCCCGCCACCTGCATCAACTGTGGTGGTCCACATCCGGCGAACAACACCGGCTGTCCGATCTTCAAGAAGGAAAGTCGGAACAAGAGGGCCGGCACGCTCGCCAAAACCACAGACGCCATCCCCCGAGGACAACAGCCGCGTTCACACGCTGCAGCGCCTCCCACTGCTCCAGCACAATCCGTGCCCATGGAGTGCTCACAACTAGCTCAGCCACAAGGGCAAAGCCTCGCTTCAGGGTCACTCATGGCCCCGGCCAACGACCCCGTCGCCCGCAACGCCGCCCCAGCCCGCAAGCGCAGGAAGAAGAGAGGGAAAGGGAAAAAGCAATCCCTCCCCACACCAGCCCCGGACCAACCCAAGGTCCGCCCCGAGCCGCCATCAGCGGGACCTACTGCTCCCGCCGCAGCACCTCTGAACACAGAGGCCACATGCATGGAACGTAATCCAACCATGCATACGGCAGACCCTCCCCTCACTACTCAGGGGAACATTAGCGCGGGTTGGCGCGCTACCATAGATACAGTGATCTCGGTCATAAACGAGATCCTCACCGCAGTCCTTTCAGGCCAGGACCTGAAAACGGCTCTTCTCAGAGGTCTCACCAACTTAATATCGTCATTAAACTGGATAGGAGACCACTGAGAATAATCTACTGGAACGCCAACGGTCTCCGTTCCCGAGCGACGCTGCTACGTCTACTCCTCAGAGAACAGGATGTAGACGTAGCCTTAATCAACGAGACTTTGCTAAATCCACGAGAAAAACTATCCTTCCCGGGATACTTTTGTTACCGGAAGGATGAGGTCTCTCCTCAAGGACACACGTACCGCGGTCTGGCTGTATTGGTTAGACGGAGGATGGTCCACAGTCTGCTGCCACAACCGGCACTCACCGCATTCCATGCCCTGGGCATCGAAGTTGCATCAGGGAGCGGTCTTATCCGCCTCTTTGCCGTCTATCGTCCCCCAGGGCGGCACGGAATCCAGCTAACAAGCGAGATCCGCAGCATCCTACAGTCGCCGCACCCCACATTAGCTGCCGGTGACTGGAATGCAAAGAATCTCGCTTGGAACTCACACAGGAACAGCCCGACTGGTCGCACCTTACTGGCCGACTCCGAAGCCCACGGTTACGAGATCTCAGGACCAGCAGTCCCGACCCACTACCCCAGTGATCCGGGAAAATCACCAGACGTCATAGATCTCGTAATCCATCACAACCTTACTGCTCCCCCGAACCTAGATGTGATGCCCATCTCCTTGGGCTCAGACCACCACCCGGTACTGGCCACCCTGCCACCACTCACTGACAGAACCATCCCATCGGCCCCACTCAAGAGGACTGATTGGGACAGCTATGTGGACAGACTTACTATCAGCCACATACCTGTAAGAAAAATCATTGACGCCGCAGATGTGGACGCCATGGCCGTTGACGTCCAGAACGCCATTCGTGAGGCCATAGACATGGCCTCCACTGCCTTCACACCATCTTACAGCCGCCCTCCCCTTCCTTCACACATTAGAAGGGACTTGGAGGAAAAGGCCAGAATCAGAAGACGCTGGCAGCACACCAGAGATCCGGCTCTTAAGCGCCGACTGAACTCCATAACGGAACGTATCAGGCAGGCGCTTAGAGACACCGCCTCAGCACAGTGGGACGCCCACGTTGACGCTGCCTCCACTCACCCGACAAAGCTTCACCGGCTTTGCCGCCAACTGGCAGCCGCCCCCAAGCCAATCACACCACTCCGGGGCCAAGATGGCCTACTGAAATACGAAGCCAGTGACAGAGCGGCCATACTTGCGGACCACCTTGCCACTCAATTCAAACCACACGACATAGTTGACCCATCTCACACTGTGGCTGTGGAACATCGCCTCCACAGCTACTTTGCGAAACCTCCAGGCATCACCGAGCAGCCGATCTACTTCCGCCAACAGGAAGTTAGGAATGCAATCAGGAACGTCCCCATCAGGAAGGCCCCAGGACCGGATGGTATCCCCAACATGGCTCTACGTCGCCTGCCGCAGCAATCCCTAGCGGCGGTGACGCGCCTGTTCAATGGTATAATCCGGACCGCACATTTCCCAGTAATATGGAAGACGGGAACGATTGTTATGATTCCCAAACCTGGCAAAGACGTCACCCAGGCCAGCAGCTACAGGCCTATCACACTACTGGCCGCAATCTCTAAGTTATTCGAACGCCTCCTGCTCGGAAAACTGGACCCCTACTTGACTCCGAGACCGGAACAGTTCGGGTTCAGATCAGAGCACTCCACTACTCTGCAAGTCACGAGAGTTCTCCATCTCATCACGGCGGCCCTCAACAAGAAGGAGCACGCGGTCGCTGTCTTCTTAGACGCTGAGAAGGCATTCGACCGCGTCTGGCACCAGGGCTTGCTGTACAAGCTCTCTCACACTGACGCCCCGAGAAGACTGGTATTTCTGCTCAGGTCTTTCCTAGAGCACAGAACCTGCAGGGTGAGACTCGGTAGTGTCTATTCCCACGAGATCCAGCTTACAGCTGGAGTACCGCAGGGCAGCTGCCTCTCGCCCAGCCTATACTCGCTGTACACCGACGATGTCCCGGTCCCAAACAAAGTGGAACTGGCCCTATACGCCGACGACGCCGCCATGATTGCTACATCATTGAATCGTGGGCTAGCGGCTAAGAGAATCCAAGTCGCATTAGACCAGCTCCCTGCTTGGTTGGCCAAGTGGCGCCTAGCAGTGAACGTCACTAAGTCGCAAGCGATTCTCTTCGGTAAAGGCACCAAATATCCACCGAACCTCACACTCCACGGTCAGGACATCCCATGGATACATGTGGCCAAATACCTGGGTGTCCACCTTGACAGGCAATTGAACTTTAACACGCATGTCAAGAGGACCTGTGACGCTACCAGAGCGGTAAGGGCCAAAGTCATGCCGCTCCTCAAATCCAGACTCAGCCTGCGCACCAAGCTGGGACTGTACAAGGCTTATGTGCGATCCCGGCTCACGTACGCGGCACCGGCCTGGTTCGGCAACCTCAATACTAGAACAAGGAAAAAACTAGCAGCGGTGCAAAATACGACACTGCGCTCCATCATCAGGGCTCCTAGATACATGAGGAACGACGCCATCCACAGGGACCTGAAGATGGAACCTCTTGATGTGATGGTGCTGGGGTACCCTCTAAAGCAAAAGTAAAAACATAATATCATGCATATATGTTACACTTCTGATCTAATTTAAATTTTCATTTCTTCTGAAATTTTTATAGTGCTTGTCTCTGATATATAGCAAATCATAATGACTTGTTATCTTACACAAAATCATATATTTATTTCAATTTTCTTTTTTTTAAAGATTTAAATGGTAATTTTGGGTCTTACTAATATAGTAACTACCTAGTTAAGTCAATTTATAAGATGCCTCTGAATAAGTTCACATTTCCAACTAATATTTTAAATTCAATCTTTATAAGGTGTCATGGAAACTATTAAGCATTATTACCTTCTCCTTCTCCTTTTATAGCCCTCCAGATCTTGTCATTTCTCTGCTGTAATCTATCAAAAGCTTGCAACACTTTCGCCACGGCTCTCTTACTGACTTGCACCCTATTGGCAAGTTGAGCATCCAACTCTTCCTTATCCCAAGTGGACAGCTGCATAAGGAATGAAGTAGTAGCTTCATTCTCATCTATAACATGGAAATGCAGGTTCAAATACTGAAATCAATAGTTAATATTGCATACATTTATACAAACAAAATAAAAATTAGAAAATAATAATGGATAAGATTTATCTATAAACCCATGTAACAAAAATTTGAACATAATAATTAACTAATACTGTCATGAGGTAAAGTACAAATTATCATTAAAAAAACTAATAACATATAATTAATTATAGATGAATATAAGAATTGAAGAATTGAAGAAGTCCAATTCTCATAAGATGTTCATAAATATTATTTATACTAAGCAGCAACTATATGATAAAATTTTACATAATAATTAAATAAAACCAAAAGTCAAGCAGGCTTATAAACTATTAGTAAATACAGAAAGTTCTGGCAATATTGATTGAGGTCTTAGTTAAAATTTACTTTTATTTTCTGATTCATCTGCAGTTTCAGCATCAAAACGCTGCAACAACACCCTGATATCCTCATTTAATAAGTTCCAGTATCTATTGACAACACATAATACTGCATCATCTTGAGTCTGTCTCTTCTCTAACTGCTCTATCCTTGCTCTCAACTCTGCCTCACATCTGTGGCGTTGCTCTATTCTCTACAAATAAATATATTTTGTGTATATTTTGGAATGTTTTGATTAAATAATCTATTTAATAATAAAATTACAATAGAAGTAACACTTATTCAATATTTTTGTTTTTTTTTTTGTGCATGCAAAACATGTTATTAATTTAAAGTCCAGAAAACAATTATTACCACTAATAATAATAATAATTTTTAATAATTTATTGAAATTAAATAACCAATTATATAAAAGTATGGCTTTATATATTTTTAATACCATCAAGGCACTTAGTGAACACCATCACTGCATTACCTTTGTATTTGAGGTCACGGTTCTTTGCTATAACTAACTATAAATGCATTATTAAGTACAAGATACAATATTTATTATTATATTTATATGTTAAAACCTTTTACAGTTTGCTTTAACTCAACAACTAGTTATAACAGCTGATAGTGACATTGTGTCCTATATTATTGTCTAAAATATTATCCTGTAAAATGATTACTACGGCGTGTATAATTACCTGAGCTAACTTTTTGTTTTGGAACTGAAGGACTTTTATGTCCATTTCTTCGAGAGTTGATACTGGGCCGATTAGGTGGGGTTCAAAGTGAACCTTTTTAATCGGCGGCTGGGTGCTGCCATTGCCACTGTCGTCTGCTGTACGCTTAGACATCTTGATCTAAACATGAAACAAAATAGTTCTTTAATTTGTACATAATTATTGATCGCTAATAAGTAGATAATTTGAAAAGATCAATGGGGTGTGGGAATGAAACAATAACGAAATCGTCTTTTACAATTTACCGGATTATAAACGTACCTGCTTGTCAATATTGACAATTTTGACTGTGAGGCTTTTATGGTAAATCTATGATAGTAATGATTGTGTTTAAATAATAATTTATATTTGCTTTCATTTTCTTTCAAACTTAATTAATTTGAGGCCAAATCATTATATCAAATAACATTCAACGAAAATGCCATACCACCTCAGCCAGCCAACCACAGATAACGAAGAATTTTTTTCTAGCCTAACCAATACCGCAGATTATGGTCATGATCTACAATAGAGGTCAATGATCTACAACTTGTCAATGACAAACCACAGACTAATAATATAATTTGATTTATAAGACCACATGATTGTGGTGTGAGATTACAGACCTTAATAAAATATTTTCAAATATGTAATGAATAAGAGATTGTCTTATAATTTAACTTTTAATTAAAGACGTAACACCACGTCTGATCGCGTCCATTGGTGACTTTTTGTGCTTATTTATTTTAGTTTTAATTGCCTTTAATTGTTTATTACTTACCAATATACTGAGGGTCAAGATGTAGATTATAATTATTGTGGGACTCGTAAACAATTTAAACTTGTATTCAACAAACTTATAAGTTGCTTATAACAGCTTTGAATGCAGTACACGTCATTTAGTAAAATTATTCTATTCTGTATACAAAATAATTGTTATATAGATAACAAAACAATTAGTCTAGCCGTTTTCTAAATGTGTCCAAAAATACCAAATTTCGGAGAAATAATAAAATACATTACAAAAACAATATATTATTTAAATAACTATAAAACAACAATATAATATTTAATAACTATGTAACTTATGGCCCTAAGAACTATTCATAATATTCCTGTAAGATATTTGATCTTGAAACATAGTAAGAAATACTTTGTATTTCTTATCGTGGAATGATTTAATGCTTTTATTGGGATGGATGACTTCTGCAGTACCACCCATCTTTTGTATAGCAGCTTGTACATTATTAAAGCATCTTGAAGCACAGGCACCCAAAATTGCAGCACCAACTAACACAGATTCTTTTTCAATGGGTTTTAGTAATGGTAATCCAACTGCATCTGCCTGTATTTGAACAAATAATGGATCTTTTGTGATACCACCACATATAGCTAAAGATTTGAATGGTGCATATCCTGCTTCCAATAGTGCATCTATAATATGTCTTGTGCCATACTGAAAATTATAAAATGATGTATTATGATGTCTTAATTTACCACAATAAAATTTATATATTTCAAGTCTTACTGCGAGAGCCTGTATTGTAGCCAGATAAAGTAAAGCTAAGTTTTCCTGAGTATTATTTATAGACAACCCAACAATCATGCCCTTCATAGTAGGATCTGATAGTGGTGAGCGATTGCCATGGAAATCTGGCCATACATGAAGGTCTTTAGTCAAAAGACTGACATCGTGTAAACTTTGACGGCTTGCCATTTGAGTCAATAATCCTCTTAAATAATTTCTGACCCTTTAACAGAAAATTCAATATATAAGATTTGCATTTTGGATATGGAGAAAATATGAATTTCTATAATACCAAAGAAATAAATACATACTCTCCAGTACTATTATTATTCAATAATTTTCCTCCAGCTGGATGACTTTCAATAATATAATCCAGCAACATTCCAGAGGCACTCTGACCTGCTTCATTTAGCCACATATTGGGTACCATAGCACTAAAATATGGACCCCACACACCTTTTACCATAACAGGGTGTGTATTAACTGCCATGTGACAAGTTGATGTACCACAGATTAATCCTAATCTAAAAGAAGAATATTTCCTTAAATAATTAATAAATAAATATTTTATCAACCAAAAAGGAATACTCACGTGACCTTACACTACACTGACTACACTTCGACAACGCCTAGCAGCGCCGTCATTACACAACACTGACTCTATTACACAACACTGATTCTATACTTTCACTAACACTTCTTCACTCAAAGATCTCACTCGATGGACTTATCGTTTACCACGTCCGTCAACGAATATAAAGGAATAGAGGTGTAGAGGTGGCAACTACCCC
>JAOPUB010038168.1:0-10153 GCA_027564055.1 Neptis clinioides
ATCTTCCACGTGGAATGGCGGCAAGAATGCTAGCTGCATTAATTTCATAATAGTTATACATGTAAGTTTTGCAAAGCGAAATGCAAAATCCAGAATATCTTTTCTATATATATTCATTAGGAATGTTTATTGCATATTTATTGGTAACAGTTGTGTCATGGCGTCAAGCAGCTCTCGTGTCCATTACTGTACCACTGTCTACCATGGTCCTCGTATTATTTGTAAGTATAATTTTGCAACGGAAGTCCACAAGGACAATTGTTTCTTCATCTTTCTAGACTAATATACTTTTTATAAAGTTCACGTTTTGTATAAAGTTTTAAATATATTCACAGTTTTAAATTTAAGTACTTGTTTAAAATATTTAAATAATATTTCACACAATATTTCAATGAATTAATGAGAACAATTTTAATAAATCAACAAGAACATAATCGTAAATTGAATCTGATAAAATCTAGCAAATATAAATAAGAAAAATGATTTTAGTCCATTGAAATGTTACATGAGCAGCCGTCTTTGTCCCCTGTTAAAAAGCCAGCCATCCGCCATCTTGTAAAAAGGGGTACCTTTCTCGCGATATCTCGTCCTACAAAAAATTCGTAAAGACATAATTTGCACCAAATTGCTTGGCCTACATATATGTTCATATAACATTTTGGGCTAAATTTAAAATGTAGCTTAACCTCACAAACTTGGGGTTAAGCTTCTATTGAGCCCACCCCCACGCATCTCAAAATTTTTTTAGTTATAACATTTCAATGGACTAGTTTTATTTATTAAATAATGTTAAAAACGCTAACTCATTTGTTTAGTTTGTATTTTAAAGGTTTTTTTTGTCACGATATTATATAAGCTATATTGTCCCTCAAGATTTACTTTATCTCTATGGCAAGTTTCGTAAAAATCGGTTCAATTAAGGTTCATTCATCAATAGATGGCGTAAGTAGTAGGTTACATCGATCTATCGTATGTTTAATTTGAATGAATGTATTTCCTACGTTTCTTAAAGTTACTTTCATAAATATAATATTAGTTAAGATTTACATTAGCTCTATTTCAGACTATATTATTAGAAATATTTCGGAGTATCAAGTTAAAAAGAATAATTAAAAGCTACGGGCGTGATATGGTCAGGCTATAACTAGACGTTACGATCTCTTAATATTCTGACAGGAACCCAGCGCCTTGGACTTGCGACCAAGCGTGTAGGTTTAGAAGGCCTCTTCGTTAAAACAATACTCACCTTCACTGTCCAGGCTCACTGTCCAAACACAAGGTTAGGCTTACATAAGGTTTACGTATATTTTTGAAAGTGTTTTTGAAAGTGTATTGGACTTTGATAATGCAATCAACAGAAATCTTTTAAAGGTTGACCATCAATTTTATAATTACAAATATTAACCTAGTTAAATGCATAAAAATAGTATTAATATTGAAACGAAGAGAAAGCAAATCTTTATTGAGTTAAAAGTACGGTGGCTATACGTATAGCGACACTTTTTACGTTTTATATTGACAGAATAATAATAATTTTATGTATGCGTCATTATTCATCATTTCTGTATATAAATGTCAAAAAACTCAACTGTTATAAATTAATAATAATTATTAATAAAGTTTCTAAATGACTATCATGTATGTTTACTAAGTAATTATGAGTTGTAAACCTTATGAAATAAATAATAAAATCGTTAACTTGTCTCATAAATCAAAGCTTCATTATGAAGAACACTTCGTAAGGTGATTATGTTAATTGAATTCATAATTTTACCATTACCAGACAGTAAAAAATTAGTTTAATATTTAAGTATTCACCAGAAGACCGCTTTTTCGTTTAATCTATATTTTGAAGTCATATTAAGATAGTAAAAGAGCGATAATAACATCTAGTAAATATTTTCTTTCTACGATACTATAGACTTGAAATAGGACCTGTAAACCTATATGACCATATAGAGCTCAAATTTTAACACTCAATGGCAAAAAACTTGGCGCTTTATACATTTAAATTTGAATAAATATTTTTAATTCATTTTCATGCATACGAGTATCTGCAATCAATCCCAAAATTATAAGCAAAGTTCCCTGACATTTTTATCATGGTTAAGGAAGACACCCCATCCCATCCTTTACCATCTGTCACCGAGTTTTGTATATCATACCGTTTGAGTCGTTTATTGCTAACACGGTGTGTGTAAACGACAGTTTTGTGTAATGGCATGTAACCCCAAACTGTTGGTAGAGGATCCCAAGAGTAAGGCCAATTTTAAACGTTAATTTTGTTAAAATGGTTTTAGAACATATAGAAATAGGGCTGCCATAAAAAAATATAGTCAAGGCGATGTCAATTTTTTTGTTACTGAGGTTTAGTTTGTTTGGTTTGGACATCGTCGAATTTTGAAGAAAAATTTATTTGATAATTTTAATTAATTATAGCCTTAATGATATTTTTTATGGCAACCCTATTTACATTTTCAGAAACAAATTTTATGTGATAAAGTATTATTTCTAAACGGTCAGCTAATCGTTAGTCATCTTTACTTAATAGTGCTTAAAAATATTATTAAAACATAAGGCAAATATTACAAATTGTGTGCATAACACCTAGCTGCATTATAAAAAAAACTAACTACAACCCCAACATTAAAATGGGCTAGTGTTTATCATCACCGATCACAAGATTTATTTAATGCCTTTATATAACGTTAAACCATATGTTTATTATTATATCGACTAGTCACTACCATATTTAAATTCTTGTTTCTTATTATTATCTATTGCATAAGCATATATTACATTACGCTATTAGTTATATTGTTTAATACATTTAAATTAAACCCATTTTATACACATGAACTTTAAATAAATAATAAATTAAGTTTAAAGTATGAAAATACGTTATTAAATAAGATCTTGATCTTTATTAATTTATTATGCAACTATAAAAAATAAATGTAACTCAGATCTAATATAATTTGTTGTAAGACAAAATGTAAACATAGTCGGTAACCGTAAGTATTTAAAATATAGTGAAGAAAATGTGGAAAAAATGGATAATAGTTAACATTTGTTGTTTTAAAGTACTTAGTGTTTTTCAATAGGATATTTATTCTTCATGATACGAAACCCCGAGTATCACATTCTTTATAGAACCTTTTTAAGATGTGCTTACATTTTGTCTCCCTTAAATTTGAAGTTAATATAATAGTAACTTTATGGTAAATATTAAACACTTTATATACAAAAACAGTTTTATGGAATCCGCTAAAAAGGTCGTTATTGTGACTTCTGTGCATTGAAGGTCTAATCTATACTTATCTAATATTTGTTCTATTAGAATACATTTACTCGAGTATTTTACTCCAGGTTAAATGAGAATATAATCTATTTACTTTGTATTAGGTACCGGAAACACCAATATGGTTATTATCGAAAGGTCGTCAAAAAGAGGCTTTACAATCTCTATGTAGATTGAGAGGATGGGTAAAGCCTGAGGATGTTCAGGAAGAATTCACCCAACTTCTGCAATACAACGACACTCTTGGACAATGTGTTGTTTGCAAAGAAGCTAAAGATCACTGCCAACATGCAAAGTATAATGTGTTCAAGAAGTTATACTATAAATTCAAATATGTGTTCTTCGTCAAGGAAACTATGAGGCCATTTAAATTGGTAATGGCATATTTTTTCTTTCATACTATGAGTGGTCTTATGCCAGTGAGGCCAAATATGGTTAATCTATGTAAGGCGCTAGGTATGAAATTTGATCCTAAAGCTGTTGTGGTAAGTATATTGTTTTATTTATCATAGTAACAATTATAAAGACCGAAACTATACTAATACTCTATATGTTATAGCCAATAGATATGTACCTATTATATAAAACTAAGCTATACATTGAAATTTCCTGTAGATAATGATCAAAATATTTGTAGCAACTTTAAATGTTTTACGAGACAAATATTGTGTACCTGGAATTTACAGTCTACAATTAAGCGATATTTCTTTTGTTATCCATTAAAAATTACCTTCAATAATCTAAGAATTAGATATTTTACCATGGAAGAATGGTTTACTTATGACCGATTTTAAAAATATTATGCTAATCTTTTTTAGGTAATAGTGGGAATTGTATTCATAATAATGAATCTATTATCAGCTGCCATAGTGAAAACAATTGGTAAACGGAAGCTGATTTTGTCTGCTTTATTTTGCACAGCCTGCTCTAGCCTGGCTTTATCATTATATTCTGGAAGCAAACTGCCTGTCGAAGTTTTTTCATATGAAACAGACACATTTCCAACCCAAAAAGAAATCGTGCCAGTAGTACTATTTATAATGCTAGTTTCATTTACTAGTTTGGGAATACCATGGATTTTACTTTCAGAAGTTTTTCCATTCAGGTAAACAGTATTCTGATATCTCACATAATTTTATAATAGCAAAATATAATATCAACGAAATAGTATTAACTAAATATTTCGATTAGGCACATTATTACTTCTTTTTACGTCATAGTCATAACGTTTACTAATTGCTTTATTATATTTTCAGGAGCCGAGGTATGGCAACTGGTTTGGCCGCAGCACTAAGCTACGTAATATTCTTCGCCGCTGCTAAAACTAACTATAATTTAGAATCTACTTTCCACATGTCTGGCACCTTCATGGTGTACTCCATTATCGGTTACATTGGCACCATCTACCTTTACTTTTTCTTGCCAGAAACTGAACAAAAAACTTTATTAGAAATAGAAGATTATTATAAAGGAAATAGACAAATATTTGCAGATGATTTCTTAATCAATGCATTCAGGAAGAAGAAGAAAGACGATTCTCATAATCCCATGCTAGTCACTCGTAGGTAAATTATATTATTCATACGCTGCCATGCCTCGAAGTACTTAAATTACTCCTAAAAGTGTTCATCGACTGGCTGTTAATGAGATTACGTGTTAGGTTATTTTTCTACAAAAGTTAAGGAACTATTTCTACATAAGTCTTCCAAATAGGATAACCAAAATAGACGGACTGATAGTGTTGCAATATTTTTATCTGAAACAAGTCGTAGTATTATTATGTATCCACACCATAGTTACATTTTCCGAGTCACGCCTTCAAATGTAAGTGGACAATATTTATATAACAAACTATAATCTGTTGTTAGTGAAATATTGCTTAACCTTAAATTACAGTAAACATATGGTAAATGATTTGATGCGCAGTTCATATTTTGTGAAAGAAAATTTCCGTTTGTTAAATTATGTTATTATCGTTTTGGCAAGAAATAGTATAAAATGATTAAATAACTCCACTGAAGTTTTGTTATTTTTAAACAGTTCCTTGTCAAACAGTAGCTGCGGTATGGATGAACCGTTATAATAAAATTAAATTCGGTTGGTTATTCTTGATTTGTTAAGTTTTTTATTAATTATTCTATTATACTTAATTTTATGTAAAATTTTTATTCAAAGTAAACATTCAACTAGGCAAACGCATAAAATATTACACAGAATGAAAATTAAACAAATGCATGTAAAGTTTTTCTAATCACATTTACTTAGTTATTTTTCTTAAAAAAAACCCTGAACATAAAGTAGGTATATATATAGGAATAGTATTCCACTAAATTAAGTATATATTTGAAATAAGGTTAATAAAAGTGTTTAAAATGTTTCTTCTTTTTTATTTCATTGAGATAACTGTTAGCGTCTGGTACCACTTGATTGTAGAATTCTATAAAAATCTCTAGTTTCACCTTCAGCCGTAGTCAACCAAGTATAGGGTCCACAGCATTCTTTATTATCAGTATTCTGTAATTTTAATCGATGTTTTGTTGTTGCTTTCAATATATGTGGGTCTGTTATACTGGTGGTAGTTATCGTAGTGTGTTCACAACAAGAGCATTTTTCTAAACAGTCCACTATATTATAATCTGTAAACAAAATTGCTACAGAGAGTTATCGAATTTATTTAATGAAGATAATTGACCTCGTCCTAGTCTTAAAACTACTTTGTCGATAATATTTTCTTTTACTCGTAAGTGTTTAACTTAACATTAGAATGTTTTAGTCTATTTACTGTAACTTCTCAATCAAATACATAACTTAGAGCTTTATACATTTTTTTTATTTTAAAATAACTATGATACATCTTACATTCTTTCATCGTTTATTCGCATGTGGCATGGCAATATGTTCTAACGCAAAAATATATTTTAGACTATTTTTTTATAGGGCTATGGTTGATAAAATTGGAGTAAAACTATTATTTAACTGAAGTAGTTTATTTTATAAACAAATCCTTGGTACTTCAGCACCTGATATCTTGTTGACCGTTAGTGCAAATGGTTGTCACTTTCGTCATATATTCTGTAAGATAACAATATAGATATAGAATCGATTTCATAACTATAATCATGGTTAACTACACTAAATTTTACTCCAATCTTACAAAACTATTGATAATAATCTACTACTAGTATATTATGCCTAAGAGTCACTACAAACGTTTGTCTGTATATAATGTAGTAGATATTTTATATATTTAAAACGATTCTTGTCTATCTAACAGTCTGATTTATATAAAAAAATATTTTGACCGAAATCTTAACATGCTTTCACATTTTGTTTGTTGCAAGTGAGACAAAATGTAATTAAAGAATTCAATGGCGGCTATAACTCGACTAATACTGAAAATTTATTTTTTTCAAACGTCAATCTTTGACGATATTTTATTATATTTGGAAAAACTAAAGTCCTTCAAATAATGTTTTGTTATTTACTCAATTATAAAGATATAATTTAGTCAAGGTTAATGAAAATGCATGTTATATAAAGGGTAATTACTACCTTAATTATACTATCGTATATTAACCCACTAATATAAGGTTATTCACAATCTGGGGAGAATATTTTAATCGTTAAAACGTTTTCTGTTTGTTTAAGATTAGTAAATACCCTTGACACGCTTATTTTATTTAGATTAAATATAGTAAACTGATATCCAATTAACGAAATAGTTTGAATATTTTTTTGGTAATTTAAAAAAAATGTAATAAATTTATTCATAATACCTATAATAAGCAATCATATGAATTATACTTTTATTCATAATGAAATAACTTAGCTTGTGTCGAAGTTAGGCTTCTATCTATCAAGTAGAAGTAATGTCATTAAGAAATTATATTATTTGGACGATCATTGTCCATTCAGGACTTAAAGGCGTTATTGGTGGGCAATATGAAATATTAATGGGGGCTTATCACACATAAGAGTATAGGCATTTTTATTTCCTTAGGCAAAAAAACTGTTTTTAATGACATTGACGGAAAATATAAAAATATCGCCTAAGTTAGATGGTATAGTCGTAGAAATTATTTAATGATATAAAACATTATTTACACATAATTAAATATCATGATATGTCAGATTAGAGAACTAATGCAGAAGGACTCGAGCAAGTGTTTTAGTAAAGTAACTTACGAGTTCCGTAATCGCAATTATACTCGTACATGTCACACACATCAAAGAATTGTCTTCGACTGCAACCATCGGGAGAAGAACCGCACACACCACCACTGCCATGAAGACAGGTGGACGCCAAGTAACAGAAGTTCACTGGCTATGAAATACTCTTTATTTAATCTTCGAAAAATATTTGAATATTTTTATCTTGAAATAGATTATAAGTATTTATATTATATTATAGAAGAACCCTCAAAGCAAATTCTTATAAATAGTGAAAATGTTTTTTATTAATACTCAAATTAAAATATTTCATCCCAAAATAAAACAAATTGAATGAAATTATTTAAATAATAATTAGAAGAGATTAGCAGAAGAATTTTTTAAAATTCAGGAATGACTGACTGAACTTGATAAATAAACTAATGAATGATAAAAATTGAAAACTCAGTCATGTTTCATTTAGGATGCGCATTTCCGTCAGCAAAGTTTCGTGTAAATAATAAAACCTCATCATTTTATCCTCTCACTAAAAACTAAAAATAGAAAAGATGGTACTATCTTTACCACATGGTATCTTTACCACATGGTACTATCTTTTCTATTTTTATAAACACAATATCTAATATTGACCAACAAGAGTGTGTATCTGTCTCTGCTGACAATATCAATGGTGCTATTGACAATCTCAAACAGGAGAAAGAATCTGCCTCTGGTCCAAATCGCGTGGTCTTTGTGTTAATCCCTCTAAATCCCAAGTAATTATAATCAGTAGCCAATTTAAACTAAAATCTCTTTAGTACAGACTCTTCTACTTCCAATTTTGGACTATGCTACTCAATAATAAGAATCGGCGCAATCAGTTGTTATCAGTCCTTTATATGATCCTATACGATCCTCGGACTCCAATATATTTGAAGGAACGGTTCGGTTTCCTCACTGATGACACAAGGTAACTAATATCCTTCTTTTCCCCTATATATTATAGTAAAAAATTTTAAATCTAAAAATTATGGTTCTGTAAAAAAGCTTTAAACCTACTCTCGCTTCCCTGAGAAATAAAAAAATATTTATGCGAATAGAGTTATTTACAATGAAGTAACTGGCTTCCGAAAAGGTTTGAGCCAAATTATATTAATTTTGCCTTACACCTGGTCATTTTATAATAGGTAGATACAAGTTTTTTTCGAATTTATATACAAGACTTAGCATTTGTTTTGTGCAAATACAAAGTTATTTCAACATCAGATCTTAATACGATTATTGTAGACCAAGTATGCAATCCAGATTGATTAGCATGTACGACAGGAATCTGTTCCGTATGCCAATCAAGAACAACTAATTTTGAAAAAAAAAAAAACTATTAATATGATGGTGAGCTTAAAATTATGTTTTTAAGACAATTGACGAAACTGCATCGAAATTCAAATTAGTTGAGAGTGATTTATCCTATGAGCCTTTTGATAATTTACTTGCCATTGTTCCAGAACGTAAAAAAGTCTGCAAAGGTAAAAGAGTGTACTTTACAATTTGATACTCCCTTAGATATATTTGAGAAATAAGTAACTTCAACTTTTCAGCTACTCTACCAAGACAATCTAATTGTTGTTACTGTAAAGAGAAGGAATCTATTAGAAAGTAAGCTCTTGATTGGTAAATTACAGACATACGCTAATTTTCATTAATATCAAAGTTTATTGGTTAGGTGATTTAAATCTCAAGATTATTAGTGTAAATTATTACACTTATTGATTATATTTGTTTCAGTTTATAACAAATTTTGTGCGTGTTATAGGGAGTTCATACACACAGATTCAGATTATCGAAGGTAAGTTTTTATGTACCTACTTTTAACTAGCTGTGATTTTCTTGCTTATTTGTTAATTTAGTATAATTTTGAAATTGGGACCCCATAGGTGCGGGTAGTATGGAACCGGGTTCCAAATTACCCGCAATGTATTTAACATCACTTTGTTTTGGTTCCAGTCATGCCTCGAGCTCAATTATCGGGGCAAAGCCGAAAGCAAAAAGAAAAATGTGGACCACGAATAATATGATTGAAGCTGTAAAAGCAGTAAGAAAATGGGTTTAAAAAAGGCGGTAAGGCTTTATAATGTTTCAAAAACTACTCTGCAAAGGTTTGTGCACAGTGACTAGCCTCCCGAAGAAGTTGTTAAAACTACCTTAGGAAAAAAACCTGTCTTGTCATCTCAACTTGAAGAAAACCTTGTGTCATATCTTCTCATTATGGAAACCAAATTCTATGGTTTGATCCGTCAAGATGTTCGGAAAATGGTCTATCAGTCGGCTACAAAAAATAATATAGAACACCCGTTTAGAGATAACATAGCAGGGCGAGCATGGCTTGACCATTTCCTATTACGCCACAAAGATAAACTTTCAATCGATCAACAACAGGAACTTCGAATGCTCGGGCGCAAGGTTTCAAAAAAGAAGCAGTGAAAAAGTTCTTTGATATCCTTGAGCAAGAATTCCAAAAACATAATTATAAATCGTAAAAAATTATCAATCGTACAGAGTAAAATGGTAAAAGTAATTGGCCTGCGACGGAAAAGACAAGTAGGTAGCAAAACTGTGGCTGAACGCGGAGGCGTCCACAAACAAACAGCCATACAGACAAAAAATTCAAAACTATATTTTTGTGATCTATTGCTTATTTCACAT
>JAOPUB010038187.1:0-10153 GCA_027564055.1 Neptis clinioides
CTCCAATTTTATTTATATGTATTGGTTACATGTCTATTCTATAGTTCTACTAGACAGCCTGTTGTTAATTTTTTTTTATATAAATGCGATTTTTTTCACAATAGTACAACAAAGCCTATTTTATATACATACGATATAAAAAGATTAATGGGGTAAATTAAGGGGGTTTGATATTTTTTTCAATTTCCTTTGACTTATTGATTAAAAACTATTTAAGTCATACTGCATATTATTTCCTATTCCACAAATAATGTATAGATAGATACAAATTGTTTTTTGTATGTTGGAAAGTCCGCGCAATACGCCAAAAATAAATTATGATATTAAATTTAATTTTCGTTGTTGTATATTCGCAGATACAGAATTATAATATTAAAGGCAAGTAATCTATACATATTAATAAAAATGTAAGGTATCGAATGTCTGTACATGGAAGATAATTTAGAAATTATAATGCAGGGGGACATTAGAACACCTATAGAAGCCAAAACATTTATTTTTAGAATTTTAGTCTGTTTGTCTATATCTTTGTTCACGCATCACGCTCTTACTGCTGGACCGATTTCTAATAATAAGATCCTGTGGAATACATAATTACTATTCAAGTACCTTAATAGATCCGAAGAAAATGTTGTACACGTATAGTTTGTAGTCAGGGATGTGATATGAGATACTGCTTATCGCGGAAAAAGTACAGTTCTCGTAGGATAGAAAGAGTTTATTCACAATACCTTAATAGATTGGAACGAAATTTTGTTTAAACATAGATTTTAATCTGATCACTGATGAATTATCGCACGACATATTTTTATCCCAGAAAATATACAGTTTCTGTAAGATACAAGGGTTATATTCATAGATATACTTTAAAAGATCGAAATGAAATGTTATACACATATTATTATATGTGTATAACATTTCATATCGTATATACCATTTAATATATAATCTTAATTATCACATGACATACTACTAACATAAGAAAAAAGGTACAGTTCCTGTGGGATACAAGGGTTATATTCAGCGTATGAACGAATGAGCGATGAGAACTTTACGTTAGAAATATGTACAAATATGATATGAAGAGAGAATACAAAAAGAGAAATGTATAGAAGGACTAGCAAATTTTAATCTGCCTATACTATTATTATAAATCTGAAAGTAACTCCGTCAGTCTGTTTCTCAATCACGCTCATACTGCTAATACGATTTTCATTAAATTCAGTTCGTTTGTTCGTTCGGTTCGTTTAATCGATTGTGTATACTCATCTTAATTGACAATGTAGGCATATTGCCTATATTTTTACTTTAAACAGGAGGTCGGCTAGTAATGAAAAAGTTAAATAAATTTTATAGATAGTAGAACTGACGGTAATACCATAATTTGTTGATTAATTTCATGTCAAAAACCTACACTCCTTTCATGACGATATTTTTAACGGAAGTTTAGACAATGCTACAATTAAAGTCGGGAAGACGCAGCGACCCGCAACCATCCCGGTTGTGTTGTCGTCTTCACATATTTATAAGCTATTGTTTTTATAATGCTTTCAAATTAGGTTCAGATTGAGTTCATGAGCTAGCTATTACTATGTAGTCTACTTAGGTCATTATGGGTATATAAGGTAGGGATCCGCCCCGTCTTAGCACTGTTGCAATTCACGACGTTAAAATGAAAACATCGTCGATCACAATTTTGCATTATAAAATAAGTATAGAGTTTATTGATAAACTTACGATATACAGTAAATGCAGAAGAAAGTCATCTCCTTTATTAATTCAGTCGATTTTATTTATTTTAAATTGATTGCTCTGTAAAAATCATAAGGCGATTTTAATTGTATTAGTAAATAGTAGGTATGTCTTGAAATCTGTAAAATCTCTACGAAAGAAATTACTTTGATTAAATCTCACTTAATGTGTATACTTAATTAATTTTCCATTTTAACGTGATATAACTAAGATTATCAAACACATTTATTTTCCACATAATATTGATGCTTAATAAAAATATTTTGCCAGTTTCGACAGGGAACGTATTTTAGCATAATCCCACAGGAACTTCAAGATTGGATAAAAAGGAGCATATATGTTAATACAGGTTAAATATTATATTAGCGCCAAATTTCATTAAAATACGTGCAGCCGTTTTTACGTGATTGAGTACCATACAAACATTTATACTATTAGTAAGATTAAATTTTTTTCCAATGATTATCTGGAGCTAACCCAAATAGAAAATACACTAAGTATTCTATTTAAAAAAATCTAAATATGTCATTTAAAGATGGAAAAAGAAAGTTTCTCATGTCGCGTTCGAATTGTTGTATTTTTTAATATATTTATTCACAAAATGAACAAAATTTCATCATTTGGTCGATAATAATGAGACCTTGATACAAATACAAGCAAGACACAAATCTGCAAGACATAAATTCCAGCTGCGATTTGAGAATCGTTGTATGAAATGTTAAATTTTATTAAAGCAGGTTGTGTTTATGTTAATCTCACTTATCCTCACCAGATGTCAGACCCATACATGTGGAAAGAGCAGATCCATACCTTGATGAAGGGCGGAGACAGTGAGTCCGATATTTCGGACTCTGAACACTTTCTAACCAAAGGGGCCTTCCTTTTGACCCCTTCTCACGGACTGAGCATGGAAAAAGCTTCGACAATATGCGAGAAAATGGAGTTCAAAGGATGTTTCTCCCTTACCAAAACAGCTACTGGGATCCTGTTTAAGTTCTCTAGCGTCGATGATTATCAGATGGTCTTCAAGAAGGGTTTCCATAAAGTAACTGGATCACGGTTCTATAGAAAGGTAAGGCTCTGCCCTTCATCTCTGCTTGGCTGTCTCTTGCCGCTTTTACACAAACTCGTCAGAAATATTTCTATTCTTTCCGTTATTTTTAATTAAACTAAGTAACGATATGTGTTGACTAGCCTGCCGATTCATTGCTTTTGCCGATATTCAGTTTCTATAATCACTGAGTGAAATTAATTTTCCTCTTCCTATTTTCCAGATTGCTATCCCATGTCGTCCTCAGAAGACCTTCACGATCTACGTCTATGATATTCCCGATGATGTACCAGAAGAAGACGTTCGCCATGCTCTATACAAGTTCACTTCGGTAGTCGAAGTAGTCCGTTTGCATTTTGCTGGTTCGCCTCGCGAAGGTAATACTGGTACGATTAAGTTATGTATTTTAATGTAATTCCACATTCAGCGAACAGGTTAACAAATAGTGTTTTCTTAATATACATTTTAGGTACTTCCACCCCAAAACCCATAGAAAAGACACCACCTCGCGCCATCACCAACATCGACGGCGAGTTGGTCAGCAGCATGGTTCCCAAAGAAGCTTCTAGCGTCTTGAGAGTCACATTAGCTAACATTGAGGAGGCGAATATTCTACTTCAAAATGGATTGGACTTCTATGGCGCTACGTACTTCCCTACGGAGCTCGCTACTCCTGCTCAGGCTGCCAAATTGATAAAACCTAATAGGTAAATTGTTAGTTTATTTGTATAATTAAATGTGTAGTTTAGAATAAATAATAAGACCCCCGATTATTCCAAGCTTGTTTATAATCCACACTTTTTATGATAGTGGCAGCTTCGTTAATGTACCTTTGCACATAATCAATAAGCACTTTTCCTAAGAAAAATATTTTTTTAACCAATTTATTAGATATATTTAAACCATTTAAAAATTAACAAAGTGTTTGGTGATGTTTGTGTAGATAGCTTAAAAAACAAAACAAATTGCTTGCATGATAATTGTCTAATTTAACACAAATTCACAAGTGTTCTACAAATTTTAGGAATCATTAGAGTTGCAATACTTGCATATGTAGTTATTAGAACCTGCACTTCACATATTAATTTTGTTTACAGAGCCTATGTTTCTAGGGTGACAGGAGGAACTGTGTCAGCTCGAGTGAGAGACTTACTTCCAGTATTTGACCAACAAGGCTTCGCCAAGTTTGCCCCTCCTGCCTCTAGAATGGTTAAGCCACGATCTAAGTAAACTAGCATAATGTCCTTCCATTTGTCTGAATTAAATAATTCGCATAAATCCCCTAAACTCAGCTCCAGAGTTCAGTACATATGTAAATTTTTATTTTACTGATATACTGATATCAGGCAAATTAAGGAGTAATCATGACGACGATTGTATTAATATCGAAATAACTAAATCTACTACCAAAATTACGAAAACACCTAACTTTTAAATAAAAATTTTATATATTAACGTATAATTAACTAATTTATTATTTTACTGTACTTACTATTTAACGATGTAACGTGCCATACATAAAATATAGTATTAATGTATTATCAAGACTTCAAGTTATTTATAATATTTTCTTTGTACCGACTTGCATTTACATATGTAATTTAATGGTGCCATTTTTATTTTAATGTTAATTAATTAACGGATAAATGCATTTCACCTATTTTGTTGTCTTATTTTTAATACCTCTATATTCATCTAGCACCTACTTTTAAATATTTTATTGACCCAAAAGAATTTGAAATTGCCGTTCTAATTATTTAAATTATTAAGAAGCCGTCAAAGTAAGGTTCATTAGAAATGGGTAATAATAAAAAACTCGGTCAGACTAAAATAAACATAAAATGTATATTTATTAATAACTACAATATCACAGATAGAAAATATAATTTGCGCTTTGAGCGAGTAAATTTCAATGGAATATCTTAAAATAATTATACTTATAAAATAAATAAATATTATGCTATGCTTATTTTACCACTTTTAAATCTGTCTTCGATTTCTTGTAAACTTCTACCCTTAGTATTTACCTCTTACCTATTATAAAAAAAACACAACTTACTGAAATCTAAAAGGTCCAATCTCATTCAATTCCAGCTGCTTGTCGTCACCGCTCAAGAACTGGTCAACATTGGTGTAGTTGAAGACGTACACGTCGGAGAAGATCTCATAGGTGGGGTCCTTCCACCCTTGTATAGACTTATTTTATAATTAAATCGTTTATTATGTATTTTTTCTTTAAGCGAATTCTGTAAATCTTTTTTGAGAAATAAATTCTTTAAACCTAACATCTGTAGTCATATTATAATTAATTTATAGCTTAAAGAATAATAACAGACTTCTCTTTCATTAAGTTATCTTCAAAGTTTTTACTGGTTTTAATTCAGTTTCAGGACTTTGGAATAGTTTAGAATTTATACTATTAATATTCACCTGGTTACTAGCATCTATAGCATGAGCCAGAACAGCTTTCCATCTCGATGCTGCCTCAGCAGAATCAGCAGCAAGCTGTAATCGCGCCCCACCGCCACGTTGGAGACGAAATGCGTGAGGTCTTCCTGGTATCTCCTCATCAGTTAGTTGGTAATTAACCAGCATGAGTGCTCCTACTGGGTGGATGCTCTGAAAATTGATATATTTAAATCAAATTAGAAAGGTTTTGTTATAATATAGTTAAACAATTGTAATATCTTTAACAAAATTAATTAAACCTAGGAATCTCTAAAATATTAATGGCATTATTTTGTATTTTAAAATCAGTGGTGCCATTGTCCGTATAATTACCCGATTTTGGGGTAATCTGCAACGCAAGAAGATGTTCAATTCTGATCTTATTTAATGGCATTTTCGGAATATAGTTAAAAACTTTTTTTGTCCTGTCTCTATAAATAAATAGTATTATCGAATATAAAATTCAATCAAAACAAATTTATCAAGATTATATACAGATATTTTACTATTAACACAAAAGAAATTCTATAAATAAAAAAAATTAAATCCAAAGATTTACCTAAGCAAAGAATATTTTGAAAATACTAAGAGCGGGGAGTTAGTTTTCTTCAGATTTTTTTAAAAATTTTGAATCTACTTACGACTTACCGAATCAGTCTTGTAATAATACAAGCAGTTATCCCTCTTCAAAACAAACCAGCGTCGCGTCCATCTTGGGGTGTGAGGGATGTGTGGATGAGTAGGCAATGGTGCAGCTCGCCAGAGGTATCCTGAGTATAGTGCGGCTGGTCCTCCTTCGTGTGCTAATGAAGCTACTACCTCACATGTTCGTGCAACCTAAAAAAAAGATTAAAGCAGCTTTAATAAATTCAGTTGTACATTTAATTCAGTAGTAACGCTTCAAAAAAACGGCTCATAAAAGAGCTTTCAATCTAGTCGCTAGATATTTTACACATAAACATTATTTACTAGTCAAACGGTCCTCACTTTGCTGAGGTGTTTGTTGTTTCTTTATTCTATAATATCAGCAATCCTGATAGTGAAGGTCCCGTTAAAATTAATCAAACCTTTTCAGAAATTAGCCACAACATTATTTTAGATTTATTTCGTAAGCACAATGGGAAATTAATAACCACATAAGCCTTAAGCTCTATTTTAGAAATATATTTTAAAATAATAAAATTATGACTTACTTCTAATTCCAATATTTCCGATCCCGAATGAGCTATCTTCACAACTTCTGAATGTGTTTTGTCCAATACGTTAATACCTAGAAAATAGAAAATTATAACTATAGATTACAAAATATCTATGTTTAATTCTAATTTAAAATGTAGATCATTGTAAGACAAGTGTACTAAGTTATTAGAAGGTAAGCTATTGACTTCGCGGATGTACTATAAAGGTACATGTAGATTATAATCCAGGGGATTGGGTAGACCTTTAAGAGACGCACGAGTATAAGCAGAAATGCAATGGAAAGCTCAAGAAAAGGTGGTTCCTATGGAAAACCAAAGACTCAAGATCACGAGGAAAATCTCCTTTGAGATGGACGGACCCGATAAAGCTGTGGTGCGTGCTGCCGTGCATGAATATGCCGGATTAACAGTCAGGAGGTAAAGGTGGCGGGACGTCATTGGTATTGGCCCTCTGATTTGTCCACATGTACAACATAAAGATCTCATCGCTCCTTCGTTCATACGCTTCCACGTTCTTTCGTTGATGAACTTTTTAATCATCACACCAACCAATCTTTACTCAAAAAAGCTACACTACGCCAGAGCGTAGTTTTATTGTAAATATTGCAATTAAAAAAATTTGGCTACTGAAGTGTACATAGTCGGAGACATTAAATGGGCATTTTAAATAATGGAATAAATTCCTCAATCTTCGAAGTCTCTAATTTTGAAAATCTTATACTAATACAAAGCTACGCTTATCCAAATAAACATGGTGTTATAGTGTTGCTAAATTGTGTAAATAATAAGACATCTCCATTCTGTTCTTACTGTACCGATTTTAAAAATTATTTCGCTAATGGGATGCTAGCTACACTATTTCTGGGTTATTTAGGTGACATAGTGTTCCTATATTTTTTAATTACATTTTAAAAAATTATTTTATTTCTGATCTTTCATTTTATTAATTTTCAAAACATAATAATATTACTTTAATTTTAATTTAATCTTAGATCCTTATAATATTATCTTGTCATTCTACTATCCTACTCATATTAATATTGAAAATGCGAAAATTTGTGAGGATTAATGGATGGATGTTTGTTACACTTTCACGCAAAGACTACGGAAGGGATTTTGATAATAAGATTTTTTATAACAAAACACGTGTGCGAAGGCGCAGGCGAAGGCAGGAGAAGCTAGTGAACATATATACGATATTAGAACACAAAAAAGAACAGTCTGGGCCACTTACAATCTAAGAGCTAACTCTTCAGATTCCCTTCGAGATGTTTTCAATAAGATATTCTTAAGAGGTATTCTTACGGTACCGTCATAATATATTTATTGTAATATTTTGTATACTAAGCAGAACATTAATTTGTATTCTAAACATAGTGAAATATAAATACTACGAATAAAAATAAACTTATAATGCCATAGAATAAAATATTTTGAGTTTGATTTAAAATTTTCTTATACCCATTATTTTTTGAAGTATCTACATTTCATTTATAAATTTAATTTATATCATATTATTATAAAGGTGGTAAACCTGGTGAACATGTGTTGAAAGATGTCCGGTTGAATGAATTCCGATTTTCTAAAAATTTCTAATATCAAATTAAATCAAAGGTGATAATGATTAATAACGTATGTGGATAGAATAATTTAAAATGTGTGATAAAATTTGGCCTAACGCAGTGGTGTTAAAATTTAAGTATAGATTACTGATATGGATTCTTGACGAAAAGAGCCCTTATATCCTTCAGGGATTTCCATTTTTTTTTAAATATTTCATGTGTTGATTCTAAGTTACTAATATGTGTAGACTATTTCATTATGTGTTAGATATTCTTACACTAATACACCCTTATATCCCACAGGAACTCACATTACAGCTAGAAGTACTCAGTGTTGATCTTAATTTACTATCTATTTGTGTGCTTAATTTCTTTAATATCATATTAGCTATTCTATGTATTATTATGCTAATAAATCCCTTGTATCCCATAGGAACTCTGACATTGGGATTAATGTTTTCTATTTTTTACTTCAACCAACAAATTAATACTCTAATTCCACTCAACTGTGTTCAGCGCTGTATGTATCACTAAAATCGTTAATTCCTACCTAATTACCTTTTATCCAGGATAAAAAGTGTCTTATTGTCCAACCCAGGTTATAAAATATCCGTGTACCAAATTTCATTCAAATCGGTTTAGCCGTTTTCACGTGATGCCTGCACAAACAAACAGACAAAAATTTCAAAAACCATATTTTTGTAATATATAGCTTATTTCACATGTCTTTCACTACTTTTTTTTCAAATATCTTAAGTGTACAGTTACGACATGTCTCCGATTTTATTATAAGTAAAGATTATTTATTATGGAGAAAAATTCTGGTAGAGTATTTTTAGAAGATTTTTTTTCGTAAATTTTACTAATATTTTATTTCCTTTTCATGATCGTCGTCAAGTCGTCAAGTATGTTATTATAATTCAACGTAGTACAATGAAAAAGATTTTGTTTACTCGAATGTTAAAACTACGATTAACAAGTAATAATATTCTCAACAGACTTCCAACAAAGGAAGTCTGTTCTAATTCGTCTGTATTTTTTTATTTTTATTTATTTTTTACTAGCCGACCCGCCTGCGTTTTAACAAACTGCGTGCGAACAAACGAACTAACCCTTGTATCCCACAGGAACTGTACTTTTTTTCTGGGATAAAAAATATGTCGTGTGAGAATTCAGATTACAATCTATGTGTGAACAAAATTTCGTTCCGATATATTAAGGTATGTGAATAAAATCCTGCTATCCCACGGGGACTATACTTTTTCGGGATAAGTAGTATCTCATATGATAACCCAGACTACAAACTATATGTTTATAAAATTTTGTTTGGATCTATGAAATTATATGAATAGTACGCATCTATCCCACAGGAAGTATACATTTTTCCTGGATAAGAAGTATCCTATTTTCTAAGTCTGTCTATAAGATGCCTGTATGCCAAATTTCATGTAAATCAGTCTTGCCATTTCAGCGCGATGTGCGTACAAAGATACAGACAGACAGGCAAAAATTCTGAAAAATATTTTTTGGTCTCTTGCGGTGTTATAATGTCCCCCTATATTATAATTTCTGAGATATCTCCCATGAGACACAGACATTCGATACCTTTCATTTTCATTAAAATGTATAAATTATTCTATAGTCTGAATTTTGCAATTCATAGACTACTAAAACAATTCATAAGATTTGGTCTGAAAGAAGAGTTTGACGGGAAGAGTTTAATGTAACTGCAAATGCAACAGACCTTAAACCAGTACCTGGGTCACAAGCTCTAGTACATCTTATCTTACTAACGTTATAAATGTTTGCATGTCTGTTACTTAAAGAACTACGGGCGTGGTACTGTCAGGATATAACTAGACGTTACGATCTCTTCATATTCTGACAAGCACCAAGTAGTTCCTTGGTCACAAACCAATGTAGGTTTAGAATGCCTTTTAGAACACTCACCTTCACTGTCCAGGTTCTCTGTCTAATCTACCATTGGGCTTACGTAACCACGTGGTATCTACATTGTAACTACTTCATTAAGATTTATTGTCCGACATACATACAGGCAACTTTCTCAGAACATTCAGAATTCCTGTAAAGTCGTGAAGAACCTTTATAAGACGATATTTCAAAATAACATCAATATGTCC
>JAOPUB010038197.1:0-10153 GCA_027564055.1 Neptis clinioides
ATTGTGTTGGACAAGAATATAGAGAGCTGGTCTCGTCTTGTGCAATCTTGTTAAATAAGAAAAACTAATTTCCGTTCCTATACTTAAACTAATCATTGGGCAAGACCTACCCGCGCGATAAGTGGCCAAGCCTGTACCGCCTCAGCTTGAACAGAAAAAATAAAGCATTCGCTCCAGATCAAATGAGACTGCCCGATCCGATCTGGCATAATTACATACCGAATATTGACGGACTTTCTCAGAAACACCTAGAGGTAAATGGTTATTGGAGTTAACTTCAACTAATTACAATTTTTTGCAAGTTTCATACAGAATTTTTAGTGCAGACGTGAAATATTAATAACTGGAAAAGTAGCCAATACTTTAATTCCATCAGAAACTTTTATTTCTAAAATAGATATGATATAGTAGGTTGTATTAATAACTGAATGATGAGAGAAAGGGTTGGTAATATCAACCAGATTCTATTTCTAACCGCAGGCTAAACAATGGCGGCAATACAAACGCTTACTTCATTGATACAATTACCTTAGATTAAAAAGTGGAAGTAAAGTAGTAGGTTTATTTGAATATTAACATTTGTAAGTATTGTTAATTATGATGTTGGCAACACTAATTTGAGTGAACGTTGGTAGAATTGCTTTGAGAAGCGTTCTAATTGGTGCAAAATCTCATCCGATCATCAGTGTGCCAACTAACCAAATAAATACGCTGTCCTGACAGAAATCATTTTTATTACATCATGAGTATTCAAACAGTAATGCTGTTAGTCGGAGACTAAAAGATAACCACAAGGAGTAATATTATTATAGTAGTCTAGCCGTCATAATGCCGGTCTGCGTATAGACCATAATTTCTTCTTTTAATTAATTAATCAATGAGCATAAATATAATTATAGTAGATTGAAACCCACTGGTAAAGGAAGAGAATATAGCATAAAGGAAAGGAATAATAATTTACGGACAATCTGGGGTGTGGAAGTAGAGGGTGGAGGTAAAAAACGGCTTAACCCGATCTTCGGAAAAACTATATGTCCTATGGAAAAGAGTTAAATGGAAAAGTATTAAACTGTTTTCGCATAACCTAAAAATGTATGTTGAAAATTCAAATTATTATAATAGATAATTAAATCATTAACAATTTTTTTTCCAAGAAATATAGTGAAAACATACTAATTGATGTCCCAAATACACAGATTTTTCATTTCACTTATTTATTTTTATTTTTAATAAATAATCGAAAAATCACTTTAATTTTCAATCGAACATTCTCACTTCGTGGGTGGGGCCCTTTTTTTGTTAAAATTACTGATAATCTACTTTCTCATGATGTAAAAACATATATACTGACGAACGATAAACGGTTTTCAGAAAATGCAAAGAAATGAGCTACGTAGTTTCGGCTGTATCTATAGTGTCTAGCTCAGAATTATGTTCCATAACATTTCTAAACTTTGGCTGTATCTATAGTGTCTAGCTCAGCTTTGTGTTCCATAACATTTCTAAACTTTGGATGTATCTATAGTGTCTAGCTCAGCCTTGTGTTCCATAACATTTCTAAACGTTGGCTGTATCTATAGTGTCTAGCTCAGCCTTGTGTTCCATAACATTTATAAACTTTGGCTGTATCTATAGTGTCTAGCTCAGCTTTGTGTTCCATAACATTTCTAAACGTTGGCTGTATCTATAGTGTCAAGCTCAGCCTCTTCTTCCACAAAATTTCTAAACTTTGGCTGTATCTATAGTGTCTATCGCAGCCTTGTGTTCCATAACATTTCTAAACTTTGGATGTATCTATAGAGTCTAGCTCAGCCTTCTATTACATAACATTTCTAAACGTTGTTCTGTCCCAAGTTCCCAGGAACTGATACTACGCGGTTTCGGTGTTATTATCTTCACGTGAGACATAAGACAGGTGAGTTTTTAAATTTCGGTATAATTTACACTTTCAAGGTCCGTTGGTTACAGTAAATCTTCATAATTACCCCTCATGTCACACTTGTCTTGTTTTATTATTACCAAATTTGCGCACTTCTGGTAATTAATTATTGTAACGCCATTAAAAAATCCTAGGTTTATTATATTAATGTAATTAATTACTTTTTTAGGCAGACATAAAAAATGCATATTAAAATCTTTTTAAAAAAAGTTATATTAATGCTTTAGTTAATAATTTAGACTTTACTACGAGCATGCTCATAGTTAATCTAAGTAACGTCAAAACAATATCTATTATCCTTATTCTCTTTTTTCATATAAAAATAACACATAATCGTGATATTTTGTAGATATTACTACTGATGCTATAATATAGACGATTATTACCTAAACAATGCTAAAAGAGAGTAATGTCTTTGACGTGTTAAACTTCCGTAAGATGTGACAACAACACATATTATGTTTCTTCTCGATAACATTAAAAACTAATGAATAGATTTAGATGTAGTTTACACTAATAGAGAGAGTGATTCATGAGGATTATTTTTATGTATAATTTGTTAATGATATGTGTAAATTAGTTGTAATATGATGATAATTGTAAACATGTCGGAAAAAGTCAAACCGCCAAGAGTAAGGTATACGAGAATGAATGAGCATGTTGTCAATTCAAAATCACACATAAATTAAAGTTATATTCCGCATATGTATGTTTGTTTGCGATAACCTCAAAAACTATTTGACGGATTTATATGCAGTTTACATTAATGATAGAGTTTCAAAAAAGTCAAGCTGCCAACATGTTGAAAAAAGTCAAGCTGCCAACGGTGATGTATACGAAAGAGTGAAAGAGCATGTTGTCAGCTAGTTTGTCACATCTAAGAGGGTAGTTACAGTTTTTTTTCTAAAGGTCCACGGAACGTCATTACATTCAGGTGCCCCAATTAAAAGTGTCGTTTTCGTAAAGCATGTTTTGTATAGTAATTTAGCGCGGGTTCTCCAAAAGGGCGTTTTCGCCAACCAGTTGCTCGTTCATTGACCTTCTCCTGCGCAGGAATTCTCGCTTATTTTGGAACAAAATCGCACGTTACTTTGGTTTTTTACATATTATTATTAATTGGATCACTCGACCGACCGATCGTTAAAATGTTTCCAAGACCGATTTTTGTCTGTGGGTTCTGTATATTATTTTATTGCTGTGCCACTAGGTTAGTGCTTTCACTTAGTATAGTGTACCTAACATTGAAGGGGGGGCACTAAAATTTTAAGGCGGAAGGGGTCACCAGAGTGTAGTGCAGCAGGAACACTCTTCTAATGGAATTGAATAATTCTGATACTTTTCTAGCATTAAAAAGATCTTTTCATTCTTATGAAGTTTGGGCGGGTTAGGTCCCCTTTGAAGTGGGGGGGGGCTTCCTTCGTTCGGTTTGGTGTTCTCCTATAAATTATGCGATATTGTTCTTATGAATAAAAGTGTAAATATCACACACTACACTTACACTTCAGGTGCTACAAGAACAGATGAATAAGCCATGACATATCGAATGATTCCTTAAACTTTCGATTTATATCCAAAAAAATAAGTATATTATAGCAAATTATTACATTATTTATAATTAAAATGTTACGCCAAACCCCGGTGCATAACTTGTATAACAAAAATTCCAATATGTCTGGGTATTCTGTAAATATTCAAGCAGGTCACATTAATGCAATTATAATTAGGCACTCTTATTTGGTGAGTGGCACTTTTTATTTCTTATTTACATATTGCATATTAACTAATATTTCAGACGATTTTTAATTATGAGTATTTTGGTTTCACTTAAGTTCTGTCTTATTTATATGTGTGTTTATGTCATAAAATACATAAATAGTCACTTACTCACGCTGCTACTCTAACTCACCCAACAAAACATACTTAACGAACTTACTTGTTTTAGTACTCACCCTTTTTTCTACTCATTGACTTAAGCTTTCATCCTCCAAAATTAACCAACAAACTCTACTACTTACCCATTCTATCAATCATTGAATGAATCTTTCATCCGTTGACTTGCAAAATCACCCACTCAACTATCTACACATTCAATAACACACTGACTTAACCTATCATCGATAGACTCACAAAATCAACCCACAAACTCACTCTACTACTCACCCATTCACCAACTCATTTCCACAACCTTTCATCGATTGTCTCAAAATCAACCTACTCACACTCACTCTTCTCTCACCCACTCTACAACTTACACATTCAACAAGAACAAGTGACTTAGCATATCTATTAACTTACAAAATCAACCCACTCACTCACTCTATTACCCACCTATTCACCAACTCCTTGAATCAACCTATCATCAAATGACTTATAAAATCAACCAACTCATTCACCCTACTACTGACCGATTTACCAAGTATTCGAATTAACCTATCATCGACTCACAAAATCGATTCATTGAATAATCGACTTTATGAAAAGACCAGTTAGTCTCCCAGGAACGATATTTTTTTCGGGTTATCAAATTATCTGTGTCCCAAATTCCATATGTTCAGCGGTTTTTGTGATATTTAGTAATCAACACACAAAGTAACATAAAACAGCATGTAGTCAAAAAATATAGAATATAACCCAAATAATTGCAAAATGCCTCGCCATGCACCAGACACTGCGGTGTCGTAGTCCTCCCAAACTTAGTAGTGTAAACATGATAATTTGTTCAAATAAAGTATCGAACGGTCGGAGTTCGGACAAACTTTATGAGGTGATTCTGATTTGCCAGCTTATAAATTTTCTTCCGTAGTATAGAGTAAATAAATAAGAGATGTGGTAATACTTTAAAAATATATTTTCTATATCCAACTCCGTTTGATTGCTTTTTTTATTAAGACTTTATTATATAGACTTTAATATTTGGCAATCTGATAGTTGATTTCATACAGTTAACATTGTCTACAGTAGAACAAGTTAAGGATTGATGATCGTTTTTTTGCCAAAGAAATAAAGGCTGATAGGATATTTTGTTTTTAAATAAACTAATAGTTTTTTTTTTACAAACTACTAGTAATTTTGTTCTCCCTCCAAGTAAGCTGGAATGCTTGTGTTAGGAGTGGGCCATGTCAGTAGTCTAGAGACTGGGAGTGGAATTCACGACCTATCAATTGCGTTCGTGAGTCCAACGCCTGAACCACCGAGCTACTGACACCTTTATGACGTTCAATCCCAAAAAAAAGTTCCTATAGGTTGTCGATAAATCAGGCTTAGATTTGTTTTAGTTTTTCTTTTGATTAATATTAGGGTTAAAGAATTTAAGTATAATAAACGTGAAGTTTGTGTCTTTGGATGTTTGTTACTGAATCATGCAATTGGTACACAGATATTTTAACGCATGAAATAACATAAAGGATACTTTTTATCCCGGAAATAGTGAGATTTCTTGTGGGATAAAACATGTTTACTGTATTGTTTATCCAACAATATATTGAGAATTAAATGTTTTTCAAAAATCTAAGGAATATAAGTTGTAATCTATATGTTACAAACTATTTTTTGGTTAAATTGACATTATCTGGCGCGGATATAAAGGGGGAAGGGTTACAGGGAATATGATTCCTGCCAAAATCTTTTAAAAAAATAGAAAAAGATTTTCTTAATGTAAAAAAAATTAAAAAACCCCCTAAAATTCTAATGACTCTCCCTAAAACTTCAGACTGCGACCGCGCTCGGCCGCTATAGGACTAAAATTAGATACAGCTAAATATGATCACAAAACTCGGAAGCTGCTATATTATTATAATATCTATCTGTAACGTGTAAGTTATTGTTAAATATTTAATATAATAATATAATCAGATTAAGCTCCATTTACACCTCAGTATCGGTACGTTAGCACTAACATATTTAAATCAGGATTTTAACGCGCTGCTGCGCTCTACGCAAAAACAAATCGCATTAGTTGTGTTCGGTTACCCAGATCATTATCCTACAGCACTGTACAGACTATCTGCTATCTAGATATTACGACTTACTCATCGGATTTACTTGTGATCTAGCCGCTGTCTTAATCTACACATATAAATAAAACTAACCGACTCGCCCTCGCTTCGCTGATGAGAATTCACTCATACTATCTTTGCACCCTTCGTGTTTCATGACTTACATTAAGAAATTAACACTAAATTTATTTGAATAACTTCAAAAACAGCTAAGTTTCGTACTAACTTTTCATCCCCGTTTTACCCTCTTAGGGGTTGAATTTTCGAAAATAATTTCTTAGTGCTGCATGCGTTGTTGCTGCGTTGATATGTATACTCAGTCATTCAGCTTCTCGTTTTATTATATATATATAGATTTAAGCGTCTGTTTGTAACTCTATTTTTTTGCTTTTCACTGCTGGGCCGATTTTAATGGGAATTTTACTTCCTGATAGTTGATGTTATGAGGAGTAACTTAGGCTACTTTTATTTAACAAAAATAATAGGGTTTCGATCAACTCTGGGAAGCTAAGGCTAATCGGTTGAATTTTGAAGGTATTTTTAGAGTAAATGTAAAAAAAGGAACCGAGTACTTTCTGTATATAAAGTAGTAGAGAAACAGTGCAGGCGAATAATAATTTTTATATTTTTTTATAACTGTTAAATTCTGCGTAAATTGCAAAAAAAAGAAGTAAAATTAAAAAAAAATATATTGTAATTGAAAACTGAGAACTGATAATCAGAGCTATTGAAGTAAATTTTATTTCGGAAAAAATAAAAAAAAGAAATAAGCCTTCTGTTATAATATAATCTGTGACAGCGTATTTCTCGGAAGGGCCGCGGCGGTTTCGTTTATTAGTTTAATGAGTGCAGTTTGTTCGCACGGGTGACGGGACGGGACCGGGGACGGGACGGGACGGGACGCGACGAGACGGGACACTGAACTGTTACATTGTCCCCATATCCCAGATTGCTATCTCAGTTTTATAATGATATCTAAAACCTTTGACTTTAATTGTTTATTAATTAACGTTAATTGCCAAAGTAAAAAATAAAAGTTGATCGATTTTTGTATACATAAACCGGAGACAGAATCCTGTAGGATTTCTACAATATTCCGGGATAAAATTTAACCTATATGATAATCCAGATTACAAAGTATCTGTGTGCTAAATTTAATTAAAATCCGCTCAGCCGTTTTTGAGTGAATAACGGCCGAAATTAATAATCAAGCTCAATCCGAAATCTGTTGATTAAAAATTTAAATCACGCAAAATCAAATTTCTATTCTCGATTCATTTATTTATCTACTATTTTCGATTGATTTTGGATTACAGATTAGAAATAGATTCTAAATTTGAATTCCTTCTTCTATTTTCTATCTATAAACCATAAATTTTGGATTGAGATTGATTATTAATTACGGCCGTAAGTAACAAACCCTCAAAGATTCTTAATGATGAGGGTAGTTCATTCTTCAGTTGAAGTTTGACTGTCGGAGAGGACAGACGTCACCGAGTTGAATACTTGAGTTAACTATATAGAAAAATTCGTAAAATATATAAAAAAAATTATATGCTTGACTGTTTTGTGTAAATGTTTTAAGCTAGCGTGCACAAACACACCTATTTATAATAATTTAATGTATGTACCTCCACTAGAGCACTACAGACAGTTTTTTCACCGTCTATCTGCGGGTAATTTGAAATTTTAAACGTAACATAATATACATCCGTATATGGTTTCCGTACAATTTTTGCTATTTTTTGCCGCCGATTGTTTATTGTCTATTGCCAATTGATATATGGGAATATGATATTCAGATAATAAGGTCTGTTTTTGATAAAAATTTCTAAATAAATATTGTATGTCTGTATCTAAATTTGAAGTCAATAATAAAATGCATTCAATCAATAAATTCAAAATGGAGGACGGTCCAAAATGGCGTATAAATTATTTCTAGTGCAATCTAGTGCAGACATAGAATGATTTAATAAGAAAAATAAAATAACTTAAATATAAATTCAAAATGGTGAATTTATTATTATTTGTTCAATATGGCTGACCATCTAAGATGGCGGACTAATATATTTTGTGCAAGCTACAGTAGATATGGGTATCAAATGAGGGATCTTGTTTGAAAAATACTTTAAATTAAGTGACTTCCATTTTACATTCAATATGGCGCATTCTAAGATGGCGGACTGATTTCAACCACTTTCTAATCTATACTAATATTATGTTTGTTAGAAAGAAAAAACTGGTTCGAATTGGAAAATTCTTTTTGTGTTGGATAGTCCATTTATCCAGGATGGCTTTAGACTATATAAAGTAGAGTTACATATATTATATATTATTTTAATGTAATATTAAATATTTATAATATATGTTAATAATCAATTCTATTCCCATGGTCCAAGTAGCCCCTCAAAAAACCCCCTTGCTTTTATACTATAGTGAGTACTTAATACCGCGTGTAGTGGTCAACGGCTTGTAAATTTGTTATGCCTAGATTACTTATAAGCTCTGCCACGATAACAGCAGCAGTTTGACTAGTACTGTGATGTAATAAATTTAGACTGTCATAAAAGCTAATTTAATCTATCTTGGGAAGACTGTTCGTATTGAAAACAACTAGTTAAAGGAGTTGAATATTAACGGATTCTTAACATATGAGAAATAAATAACAATTCGTGCAAATATCTCATAAATAATAATATATTGTAAAATCTTCCACATGATTACTTCATGTGCTTTAAACCCTTACTACTAACTTTATTTTCTATGACTCTTGTAACAGAACTTTGTGATTTGGCGCACGGCAGTAGTTCTGCCAAGTCGAGCAAAGCAAGCCAGTCAATGTGCTGATCAATACTTTTGATTCTCAGGGAGCATTATGCTTCATGGATAAGTAAGTTTATATAATTAAAAGGATCGCATTTATTATGTAAAAATCTTTAAATTAAAATCTTAGTTTAAGATATTTCTTTAAAACTTTTTTCTTTTGGTTAATTAAGTTATTATTTTTGTTTATCAAGCCATCCTTCATATGGAGTATGCGTAACAAATGAATATGATTCAAATATTTTTTTCTCGAATATTTATAATCTTCACATTATATCTAAAACATTTTTTATTAATTGATTAGTTAAACCCATAAAATATCAAATGAATAGTGTTACAAGGGAGGAAAATTCAAACTTGATATAACATAATACGAATATCTATATAATAACTGATATCGACGCTTAGAGAAAACAAACTCAGGACATGTTATGTGACGTGAGCTAAAGCGCTATCTGGCAACCTGTAAGCGACACCAATTTATTTAAAAGAACAGAGTCCACTATCACTACAATTCATAGCCCAGCATTATTAGTTTCCATATGTAGCCATAGTCCCACACGATTTTTGGTTTTTATGACATCACATTTTAAATTAAATTGTCTAAAGGGCTTCTAGGCGTTAGCTTCTGCTTCATGCACGCCATCCACAGGTATGGGTACCTATTGACCCGTGATAGGAAAATAAATTACACAAATCAAAATTTCTAACAATGAAGTTGGCATATTGAGTTGATGATTCCAAACACAAAATCTAACTGGACTACTTTACGAGACTGGACTTTGTTACATTTTATCATCTATGATTTTGTATATTGTAGATCTGATTTCGATTAATAATGGCTATGTAGCATAAGTATTACCATATACAGTAATATTAAAGTACATTACCGAACAATAATCTATAACAGCGGAACGGATGTAACGTCTTCAATTAATATGTTAATACGCCGCAAAAACCCGCAAAACATCACTAGATTAAAGTATTTATCCAAGTGGAAATTTAAAAAGGTTACATTAAAGTTAATGCAAAGCTTATTTCTTTTTGCATATAAAATATGGTTTTAATAAGGGTTACTTGGCGTTTTAATCCGGAAAGATTGAACACTGGATCGTTGCGATTACTTTCTATGTAGATTTAAAAAATTATATTTATAAAATCTTCTATCATTAGATCCTTGATACTTATTGCTATACTGTGATGGCCCAGTGGTTAAGACTTGAGGACGTCTGAGTTCGATCCCACACTCGGGCACTCACCGACGACTTTTCTGAGTTATGTGTGTTATAAGAAATTGAATATAACTTGCTATAACGGTGAAGGAAAAGGAGTTCCCTAAAAGTTCTCAAAGATGTGTGAAGTCTCCCAACCCGCATCGTGGGCCAGCGTGGTGGAC
>JAOPUB010038205.1:0-16268 GCA_027564055.1 Neptis clinioides
TTAATGTACAAAGGCGGACTTATTCCACTTGGGAATCTCTACCAGTCAACCTTAGAATAACTGAGAAAAAGAAGAAGAGTTTATACATTACGGGCAGGGTCGAGATTTTAAAAGAGAAGCAAGAGAAACTAACCTAATTTTGGACTTAAATATATATAAATATACATACATGCGTACTCAAAGTTATATATCCGATAAAGAATCTCGTCATAGGAAAAAAATTAACGAAGAGATGTAAACAAGGATTCATATCCACGATATTGATAGTTGAATTAACTTAAAAGTTTTTTTTCATGTCTGACATAAGTTCAAATCTCTAAGGGGAGATGGAAATGAATAGGATATTTTATTCCGAAAGCTTCAGCATCAAAGTTGTGATCATTACTTAAATTAACAGTAATAATAATAAAAAAATGAATGTCCAAACTTAACGGTATTAAACAATATATCTATAGAAAATAATTATTTATTTATGATTAGTAAATATTAAACATATTTTCTAATAAAACATGTAGGTACCGGTAAATCACGTACACAGCCGGACAAAAGTAAACATTATATTAACCTTACATAAACCGGCTTGACCCACTACTTGAGAGAAAGGTCTAGGCGCCCCCCACTACCATCTATACCGTCTTGTATCATCAATAGAATTATTGGCAATAATGTGTTTAGGTTTTTAAATTAAAAATTAACCGAATTAGTTTTACTAGTCGACCCGCCCCGGCTTCGCATGGGTACAGTTTACCATATGTTAATCCAGGTTAAAATTTATGTGTGTCCATTGAAATCCGTTCAGCCGATGTGTAACAAACATCCAAACATTCACACATATAAACTTTTATATTTAGAATATTAAGTAAGATTAATCCAGACGATAAGGGGGTCCAAAAAAGTGATTAAATATTGTGCAGTCGTTCTCAAGTTATACAATTATTCATTTTCAAAAACGTTAAGTAGATAATTTATTTACACAGATGTCTAAATATTGAATTATTAAATCAAAAGTAATAAGCAAAATAATCTTACATAAACCGGCTTGACCCAGAACTTGAGAGAAAGGTCTGGCGCCCCCACTCACCATTTGCATCTTAATACCATGACTAAATCATAAACATAACAAATTATATACGTAGTTGTGAAGGTCTTCATGGGTTTTTAATACAGAAAAATTTTAAAATCTTACAATAAATTGTAATAATTTCGTTGATGAAAACCCCCCAAACCCCATTATGTCGCTCATAATACTCAATATGAAATTAATAATATCGTTTATTTATTTTATTTATATTCTTTATTGTATACCAAAGATTTACAAGATAATTGTAATTATTACAACTAAAAAAATGGTTAACAAAATGCGGTCTTATGGCTTATTAGCCATCTTTTCCAGACAACCTTCAGGTTAGGAAACGAAATATTACTAGATAAGCTATAAGCGTTGTGCAACCATAAACTACATACAAATAGTTACAATCAAATACATAAATCTAATTGTTTAAATTATACAAAATATGTTTTTACTAAATTTCAAAATCATTGTAAGTAAATAAACACCAGTTTTCATATTCATGATATCTATAAAGTCAAACAATCGCATTTACTTATGATAAATTATTTTATTATCTAAACCTTAAATATATTTTAGAGCATAAAGTAAAAAAAAAGAAAAGAATAAGAGCTACGGGCGTCATACGGCCAGGATATATCTAGATTTTACGACCTGTTAATATTCTAACCTGAACCCAGAATTGCCTTGGACTTGCGACCACGTGTGTTGGTTAAGACGGCCGATAATAAAGTAGTTACAATGGAGATACCACAAGGTTATGTAAACTCAACGTTAGATTAGACAGAGAACCTGGACAGTGAAGGTGAGTGACACTTGGTCGCAAGTCCAAAGCACAGCGCTGGGTTCCTGTCAGAATCGTATCACACCCGTAGCTATATTTATTTTTTTTACTTTATACTCTAAAATATATATCGAAGAAACGGGAACGGGAATTTCAGGTTTCTGAAAACATTTTAGGATTTTAGAAAAGCTAATTAATTATAATAATATTAATCCAAAAATTATTAGTGAATAAAAAAACTATTTAGAATAAGAAATTAACAAATCTGGTGTTGGTAAATGAATTTTAGGTTTCTCAAAAATTTTAAGATTTTAGAAAAGTTAAATAACCAACATAGTATTGTGACTTAATAATGAAATTAAGTTCTTATATAATACAATATAGTATGAAATTATATTTAATTTAAAATATTACACGAACTGTCAAATAAATAATAATAAATGGTTACGTAATCCGGCGTGACCCAGAACTTCAGAGAAAGGTCTAGGTGTCTCCCCACCTCCCCACTTTCGTCAAGCGTCTTGCATCTCAGACTCATTGTAACTGAGAATGCACTTTTGCAACGCAGTTATTCTATATTTCTCTTTTAAAATAAGTATTTATAATACATGTTATATTTTATTATTTATCTATTATTATAATTTAATATCCCTACTTGATTAAATCTTGATAAAATTTTTCTGATAAGTAACGCAGAATTCTTAATATAAAATATAAATACTAATAAATGCGATTTAATTTAAATTTATTTAACGCCTAATATAAATAGTATTCTCTATACGATCCTCACTACAGATCTAAAAAAGAAAAAGAAAGTCTTTAAGCGATTTAATAGGAAATTTAACTCAATTTTGAGTTTGAGTTTGGAACCCAAGCTCTTGAAATGTTTTATAAACGCTAAAAGGACTTCAATACGTATCTAAAATTAAATTCAATCGATTCAGAACTTTCTCAAAAAAAAATATTTTTCGGATTTTTCCTGTATTAAAAAAACCGGTAATAGAGATCTGATACTTGAAACATGCCCTGAAATTATAAACAAAATATCTTTGAGGCCAATTCACTATACTTATCGTCCTATGGTCATTATTAGTACCAGTTCGTAAACGCAGTATTATTTTGTCCCAAAATCCTTATTTAATTATATGTAGGTATAAGTGTAAGGACTAGCCTACTGGCTGATTTCATCACATCCAACTTACAGCACTTATTATATTGTAATTGCATTAAAATCCAGTCCATCCGTTTAACCTAGATATATCTATGACCTATCACTGGTCTCCGGTCGCGAGAAAGCGGGCCCTACTAGCTTTCCCTTCACGGCCCGCTTGCCCTCGATAGGGTTGCTAGTTACTACAGAGAACGATAGAACATTCCGTAGAATCAAATTTCATGAAATATTCCATTATTATAATTAACGCGAATATCCTCTCTCATTTCCTTGAACTTGACTTAATGTTTTGCTCTACTGAACCAAATCAAATTGCCATTACCTGGTGATTACATCAAGGATGCATGTTTGTGAGCCTTTTGTTCTAAATTATACGTTATGAATAAAAATTTATATATTTTTTATTAGTACCTATATATTTAGTAAATATTTTGCCAGTCCTTAAGAAGTCCTTAATGTTAATTAAGATTCTTTTAAAACAAAATATTTAAAAAAAATCATTGAAATTTAATTAATTTTGAAATGATGACCACTTCTAACGCAAAAAACAGTATTCTTGATTTAGTTTACTTCCACAAGGGCATGGACTGTATTATGTAGCTTTAAATACCCTCAAAATAATTTCCCAAGCATGGTGGTTATACATGATATGGTTGTTATATAGATATTGGCCGCATACTCTGCCATTACATTAGCATGGAAATATAAAAATTAAAAATTAAGAATGTAAATAATTTATAAATAATTTTTGCTCAATTAAATTTAAATTGATTAGGTATATAAATAAAAACACAAATCTAAAAGCAGCTTAAATAAAGTATTATTTAATTCTTTCAGGGGCGTAGTTTTTAATTCAATAGGTAACTTGTTGTAGGTTTTAGCCGCCATGCAACCTCCATCGTTGCTGTACAGTGTTCGCCGTATTTATTAATTGTTCAATTATGAATAGCGATAAGTGCAGGAAGGAAATGCAGGAATGAGATGTGTACAGATTATGAAATTAAAATCCTTCATAATAAATACATAACATTAATTTAATAAAAAAAAAGCTGAGCTTGAAATGAATTTCAGTAAATAAAAAATTATGTTGACTGCATCTAATGCGGTAGGTACTTGTGTTTTAGTGAAGAGCGCATACTCTGACTAGGTAGGCCTAATTTCGAAATGAAGGTCATGAGCTTTGACTCAATAGCTGACATTTAAAATATCTTTTATGTTTTTATATCCGAATCGATGTTGTATAATGTGACTAGCCGGGTGATACTCTATTCCTATTGAATTATATTATAGTCTCGATAAATAAATATGTCATTCAACAGTAAGAGTAAGATTCGAAACTACTCATCATTAATTCAAATATTGTTCAATACGTTAATTAATTTGTGAAGTTAACCAATTCAAAGAGCGGTTTGATGTATAACACTATTATACTAAATGTGCGCTTACGTGAAAAGTACATTATGAATGAGTACATCTTAAAAACTGAGGTAAAAATATTTGAAGCAATTTAGGATTCACACGTCTAATTATATAAAAACTTTATGTAGAAAAATTCAATACAGCGCCATCTCTGTAAAGTTGCAAAAACTACAATCAAAATCGTTTCTTATAGCGACATCTATTTAAATTTTTATTCAACATTGTAGTTAATCTCATAATATTAAATTTACTCTTATCAATAATATTAATTAAATTAAAATTAGATAAAATAAAATTACATTTAAATTTTAATCAGAATAAATTAAGTCAATATTAAAATTCCATTTTCGTTTTATTTCAAATCTAAAAATATGCAGTTCCTGATTTCAGCAACCAATATTTTAGCACTGGTCACCCAAATCAGCTCAATCAAGGAAGTGCAGGATCTGCTTAGCAAAAATTATTGTTTTTTATTATTTTTATTCAATGAAATGCTACTAAATAAAATTACCAACGTATTGCCAAGATGATACCGAGATGAATAAGTGTGTGTGCGGCGTGAGTGCAGGACAAGAGCAGGTGTGACAGGAACAAATACCGCATACGGACTTACATTTGAAAATAATTCATTTAATCCTCATTTATCTTTAACACATAATATATATTCGGTTAAAGGGATAAATGAAGTAGTTAATGAGAGTAATGCGTGAGTTTATTTAAGTGATATAATCGTGATAATATTTGACCCAGTTACGGGTTGACCTATTGGAAACGAATGCGGAGTGCGGACAGCGCTATGTTATTTTTAGGATGTAGCTTTGCAGCTAATTAAATATTTATAAATGTCTTACGCGATGCACAATTACAATTACAAGTTCCCTGAAAGATTTACATTAATTTTTCTAATTGGAATATGGTAAGTCCTTTGTTTTAATTGCTACCAATGTTTTTTACTTTTATAAATTGGTCACATCACACTCTTAATTTAATATTAATGGCTATATTTCTTATTATTAAAGGTAAGAAATTCAGTTAAAAATACTGAACAAAAAAAAAACTTATAATTGACTTACCTTCAAATATGATCTTAAAAACCTCTCTTGCCAACTTAGATGTTTTCATTTTAAGTTTGGGGGAAAAACTTTTTTTTTTGGCGTAATTAAAATTGTGGAACTTTCAGTATTTAGCATTTATTTAAAAGTATATATACTACTCAAATGATACTATTGTAACAGCTGCAAGTTTGCATACAAGAAATGCATTGATTGCTATCTATTTATAATTTTATTTTGCTATTGTATAGTTGTGTTGACAAGTCGATTTTGTTTAATTATGCCAATAGAAAATATAGCCCTGAAGGGTTTAAGGAACAAATCTAGATTTAATAGGTATAGTTATTTGTTTTTAATTTTGTTTTAAAGAGACTTTGAAGAAATTATTGTAATATAGGTGTATTTAATACTTTCAGGAGAAAATTATCATGAGAGTTGGCAAAAGAGTAATTAAAACAATGGTTCTCCTAATGTAGTCTAGTCACCGAAATTAATAATTCTTGTCTATAAAATTTTTATATGGAATCTATCTTAAATCGGTAATCTACAACCATTGAATAATAAACTGAATACAAATTTCAATTTTGAACTTTCTAGATATAAATTTGAATTTGAAAGCTATTATTCATCCATAAACCAGATATTACAGATTGAGATAGGTTACTAATTTTGGCCATCAATCCACAAAAGTCATAGAAGGGTTTTTTGTTATTAGATCATATTGCAAATATAATGATGATATTTTTTGTATTTTTTAGGATTCTTCGTAGTTAATTTTAAAGTAATTAGAAAACATGCCATAAGCCCATAAAACATACAATACATTTTTAATTTATTTCTGAAGCATTTTGCAGAATGATTTTGTTTAATCAAGTGTGATTCATGCTATTAAAAGTCATATATCGTAAATATCATATATTACTAACACATGTATACACACACACACTTTGGTGTAGAGATGATTTGTATGTACATAAGTATTTATTTTAAAAATCCTTGTTCATAATATTCTTTATTCTACTAATTTTGTATAACAGACAGAAATGAGACTGAGTGATTTTATATATATATATCTGAGGAATTTTATATATTCGTAATACAGGACTTTCTACTATGTGTGGCAAATAGGCTTACTACATGTTGGCGTTAGCTATCGCTCAGCATGTGTATGCGAATTAATAAATAAATAAATAGATTGTTAAAGGGCATATTAAACCCCCACGCAATCACAATATCAGACAGTGGAGCGATTCTATAAGGCTCTATTTTTCCATTTTGAACTCTAAAAACAAGGTTTTTCAAATTCATAAACTAGTAATGAAATTTTTGATAACAAAAGAGCACGTCAGCATTTTCATTATTAATTTAAAATAGAAATAATCTATTTTTTCTTATAAAATTATCTTTGAAATAACATTAGCATATCTAAAGTAATTTCAGTACGTCATGTAATATTCATGAATTCGAATATATTTCCACAAAATATTAAAATGTTTTCTATATTAAAATGTTCTTAACAGTGAAATTATACGATTCTTTATTGCGAAGAAAGAATATTTTCTAGACTCGACAAATAAGGTGGAGAGTCGTCGTGGCAATTTATTAAATTACTTTCTTTGTTATCAATTTGTTTTGGAGTTAACACTACTATGGAACTGCCCAGGTTTCGCACGGGTGTTATTTAACGCTCAAAGTAATGCAATATAAACCTAGTATGCCAGCAACACCGTTTATAAATTAGTATTCGCAAGACGGCAGTTCCTTTTGAATCCCTGCTTAAAGAGTACATAACCTTTGGTACCATAGATTTAGAGTCAGTCACGCTGGTGTTTTCGCGTAGTGAAAGTAGTGAAATAAGGTCACCCGTTTTCAGGTCCACGTAAGTTATATATTGTAATTAGTGTTCGGGAAAAGGATTGAGAGCGTTGTTATACACGTGGTCGCAAGTCCAAGGCTTTGTCCGACTTTCTATCTAAATAGTATATGTATACGTATTACTGCACAGTAATAGGTATTATTCCTTTCTCGTTTATGTACTGAAAGGTTACTGAGTTTTGAGTGTCTTTACTTCACTGAGGATCCAATATAGAAGTATTCGCGGACATTGTCTGCGATAAGTTGGATACCTTAGTATCCAATTTAAATGTATCAAATCCTATATTTTAATTAAGACATGCAATAAACTATATCTAATTTCATTCAGAAGATTAGGATATATTGGGTTATTGGCTTATTACATTAATTTAATTTTAAAGTAAGGTAGTAAGATGCACTCTGCATTAAAGAAAATGGAACCTGGAAATGGCTGAAGATCAGATGATGAATAATTTAAAAGAATTAAATTGCGAGTAAGAACAAAGATGAATTTTTAAACCATATCCGCAAATATCTTCTACTAGCCGATCCACGCAAATTCATCTGCGTGATACTCCTATAGGTCGTAGCATGATTTTATATAGCCTATAGCCTTTCTCGATAAATGGACTATCCAACACAAAAAAAAATTCTATTCAAACCAATATTCTAACCAATTTCTATTCAATTCAATAGTTCCTGAGATTAGCGTGTTAAAATAAACAAACTTTTTAGCTTATAAATATTAGTATAGACAAGTATAGTATAGAAGTACAAAATTAATATGATATTTTAATAAATTTTATGTCGATCTGTAAAAATATAATATTACATATATACAAATTTTATACTAAGTCTGTTACTCTATTAACGATCTTCTTTGAAATTTTATATTTGGTTCATTTTGAATAAATTGCGAAATTATTATGTGAGGCGCTTCCTACGCGATTAACATATTTTACTATCCCACAGGAATTATACATTACTTTTATACCCATAAGCTATTTGTATGTAAATTTCACTGCTATAGCGTGGAAGAAACATAAACCAATGAACGCACTTTCGCATTTATGATGTTTATTTGTTCCCTTATAGCTCCTGAAGATACTTGTCGAAGCTTGTAGGGACTACTCCCTTGAGTGTCAGATACGTAAACATTGATGTATGTGTTTTTTTAAGAACCCATTTTCTGCAGGGATTGTCACGACCCGATGTGCATGTTTACTTTTTTTTATCGCTGACGTAATACCATGCGGATCCCCCCACCCCCCATGTCATCAAAAATGAGCAAAGTAAAGACTCTCCCCGCCCCCCAAAACGCTTACGTAATACTAGAACGGTTCCTAATCCAAAATTTAAAAATCTGCAATCGAAAATAAATTCTAATTTCGAGTTTAGAATTAATTTTCAATACATAATCTAGCGATTTTGGATTGAGATTGATTATTAATTTCATCCGTTAGACAGTCACAAGATTCAAGCTAGTTAAATAAAGCGATTTTATTGATTCTCGCAATTCTCTGATGGAGACGCAGCCTTAAATCAAGTATTTGGTATCTATTCTTTATTGAAATACAAAATATGAGTGTAATTCGTTTTTTTACAATAAAGAAGATGTTTGTATGTTTGTTTCTCAATCACGCAAAAATAGCTGAACGGATAATAATGAATTTTTTTTCACAAATACTTTATACTCTGAATTAACTTATAGGCTACTTTTTATCCCTGAAAAATTTTGAGTTCATGTGGAATAATATTTAACAACAATATAAACAATTAGTTGACCCGCGTGACTTCATCCGCGTGATGCTCCACTCCTATGGGTCGCAGCGTAATGTTATATATCCTAAAACATTCCTCGATAAATGTATATTGTACTAGCCGACGTGCGACTTCATCCGCGTTATGTTCCACTCCTATGGGACGCAGAGTGATGTTATTCGATTCGAACTAGTAGTTCCTGAAATTATCGCATTCCAACAAACAAACTCTACAGTTTTATACGAGTAATATTAGTATAGAAAATAGATTGTATATATTATTTATAAAACTGACTAAAAGTACGTTTTTACCCCTTAAATTCCAGAATGACGTCCCGTACTCGTCCCAATGGCGAGTGAAGCTAGCACGTAGATTTTGAACGTTTTGAAGCAAGATCGAAACTTTTCCTTGAACTAAATTGTTGGCAATTGACAGAACTACCCTCACTAAAGCACGTACGAGTACCAGCTACTGTGTAAAGGTATACCTTGGACTCAATTGTGGAGTGACGTAATGATGCTGGAGTCATGGTCGGACTTTATAAATACCACTAATGGCGATGTTTTGGAAATTCAGAATTAATATATTATACCTATAATATTATATATTAGTGCACACGCGTACTTACAGTCATACTACTACTTTATATAAAAATACGAGACGATCCGCGTGACTTCGTTAACGCTGATTATAGTGGTTTTATTTATTTGGTATTTTATTAAAATATAATGATTGTCTTACGATCCCACAGTAACTCTATATTTTTCTGGAATAAGTAGTATGTCTTGTCTTGAATTTACCTCGTGAGGGGTCAGGTCAGAACATAATTCCCCTCTGCCGCTGGGAAAGCATCTCGTAAGAAGCGAGTAACCCAGCACCCCTTGGCGGTAATCGGTTCCCCGACTGGCTTGCGACCACCAGCATGCAAATCCGGCCGCAAAGTGTCTCCGACATGTACCCTTCCTCATTCCATCCCGTTGATGTTATGGTTCTGCTGGACTCTGAGCTCACACTTAGCTCCACCGCTATTGTAGCATTCTTATCTCCATTCACCTTCCTCCCTTCCTTCAAGTTGGCAGCGCACTGCCAGACAAGACAAGTGTCTATCCTGTATATGCAGTGTCCAAGGACGACGACGGCCACCTACCATCAAGTGGGCCGTCCTTGCGATTGCCCCCTTACTTATTAATAAAAAATGAAATTATTATTAATAATAAATTATATATTAATAATAAATGTTAATAATAAATGTCTTAACTCCGCACACACACAAGACCCATTAAATGTGTAAATTGGTGAGTGAGTGAGTGAGTGAGAAACTAGTAGTTGCGAACTTGAGGTGCTTGGGTGCTTAAGTATTGAATGTGCGAGTCTTTAACTAAAGTATGCAGTTCCACAAAATGGTTAGTGACCTATATAATATACCCACACAATAATTCAAATGCCATATCAAATCCCTAACGAGCTTTTAAATTAATCCGTCAATTAATGAATCTGTAATCGTTTAGATTCCCATTGGCAACAATTTGTCATCATTAAACTGTTCGAAATATTGAATTAATATCCGACGCAAACATGACATTAAAACTTCATTCTGTTCATACTAAATAGGTTAATACATACTCCATTTACAATTAATAGTCATCATCAACATCATCACAACCCTTGCATGGTCCACTGCTGAGCTGTGTCTCCTACACAGAATGGGGTTTAGACCATAGTCCACCACGCTGGCCCAGTGCGGGTTGGTAGACTTCACACACTTTTGAGAACTTTAGTGACCTCTCCTGCGTGCAGGTTTCCTCACGATGTGTTCCTTCACCGTTATAGCAAGTGATATTTAATTTATTAAAACACACATAACTCAAAGAAGTCGTCGGTGTTGCTAGAAGAAAAATAAATGAACACGTATTTCTTATTTTTTCAAAATTCTAAAGGACGTAAACGCCACATGACGTCATAAATAGATATAAGTGAATAGCAATATATCTTTGGTTTAAAAAAAATACAGCAGTCATATTTTTAGTTTTTATTTTATTATAGTACTAGTCGACCCGCCCGAATACATTCGCGTAATGCTTCGCTCATATGGGTCGTAGGGAGATGTTTTATACCCTATAGCCTTCCTCGATAAATCCACTATACAACACAACAAGAATTTTTAAATTCGTTCTAACAAACAAACTCTTTACCATTATAATATTAGTATAAATTTTTGACCATAGACAATGTAATCAAAAATCAATGACCAAAAACAAATTGTTTAATAATTTTATTAATGTTTAGTGTTGTCAGAGCTCAAATGAAAAGTTACTATAATTCGAAAGAAAAGTAGCATAAAATTAAAATGTACCATTTTTGTTATTGGAAGTCCTTCCAATATTACTGTTCTGTGGCCGAAGGTACTTTGTGCCCTCATTACTGATAGTGTTTATTAGGTAAAATATATTTTACAATAAAACCTTTGTTTAAATATAAACTAAATTATCTTTGACCACAGACTCGACAATTTTGTTTTTTTTTTTCTATAGACCTAATAATAATATATTTCTTTTATTTTGTCATAGAGAGAGATGTATTACGTTAGCATTTTGGGGGGCGAGGGAAGTCTTTGCTTTCTTTAATTTTGATGACATGGGGGTGGGGGGATCTATTGGGTTCCCACCCCCAAACACTGCTGGCGCCGGCAGACTGCCGATACTATTTTTAACAACACTGTCGCCGCCTACTGACGTAACATTCGGATTCTTTTGCTGAGGTGGTTTGAAGACCTCATATTTTTTCTGAAAATTGTTAATAGTAGACGCTACACTTTGCAAGTTAGATTGCTTTACATTAAGAAGAGTTTCACAGTTTCTCTTTGCATTCTCAAGCTCGTGTGACATGTTAGAAAAAAATTTATGCGATTTAGAGTTCGCTCCGTCTTGTTGCTGAATATTCTTCACAGTCGCTGTGTCGAGAGACTCTAGTGGATCCTTCTCGGAGGAGTCGGATTCACTGGAATGTGTATTGGAATGTCTCTTACAAGGTTCTTGTGGTTCCAGGGAATGATTTTTTCTAAGTAATCTAATAGGTGTTATGGATTTTTTACCGGAATGTTCTTCGAATATCTCTCCTGTGTCGCCATCAAAATCTAAATCCGCCTGTTCATCTGGAGTCTGTGGACAGCTTGCCGTAGTTCTTGTTGTTGGAGTATTTCTATGCAATGGATTTTCCCATAAATAAATATCTTCTGCACTTCTGGCATTAGATTTTATGGTATCAAACAAAGGGGACCTTTTCATTGTTTCAACAGATTCTGTGACCTGAGTGTGCAGCTCCTCCGTATCAGGAATGATATAGTTTTCTTTAGCTTTTGTGTAGTACTCTTGTTTATCTTCCGTGCTTGTCGAATCCGAAGGTGAATCGCATACCATGCTACATCTATTGACGTAAGACAGACCGAACACTTGACGATCCAAATGTTCCACTTTCAGTCTTAGCTCCCTAGTCATTGACGTGGTCATCGGGTAATACTCTTGCGAATCATCGGGACTGCTGCCGTCGTTTGTGTCAAAACTCATTTTGCTAATTTTGTTCATTTGAGTTTTCAGTGTTTGAGACGACAGATCATTCTCATCGTAAGATGTCTTAGTAAGTATAATTTTGGGACACTCTTTCGAACGAGTACGCTCAATGACCGAATGAGTTCTTTGTAGTTTTTCTTGCTTTATCATACTGCATTTGTTCCCAGTGGCAAAATTAAGAAACTCATTTAAATTTTTTATCATTTTAACCTTGGGCTGCTTTGCACTTTCACTTCCAGCGGAATCATCAAGTGTATCTAAGGAAGAGAAGAATTTATTGTGAACAGATATTTTATCTCTCAATAGTCTTATCTGGCTTCCTAAAGGTGTTGACTTTATATCATTATTTGTGTTTCCATTCGACAAGTTTCCTGTACTTGACCAAGTAACTGTTGTGTCTGTATTTTCTGAAACCTTACTATGTTCGGGAACACTTCTCATTCTGGTAGAACTTTTGACTTCTTTGCTTGTACTATTTTCTCCCGTTTTTTCATCATTTTCTTGAGTCTCTTTTGGTACCTTTTGTGTTCGTAACACTGCATCATCCAAACTTTGGAACTCTTTTGCGTGTTTAAGGGATGAATTATTCAAAGCTTTACGTGTTGCGTTTTCGTCTAAACTGTGATTGGTTTGTTTCGTAGTTGCTAATTTCGGGGCTTTTACATTAGCCAAGCTAAAACTGGAACTTTGTCTCCGTATGGCGCATACTTTTGTATAGGCGTTTTCCCGCGGGGCTTTCACTAAAGGGCTTAGAGGTGGGGGATCGACATTAATTTCAACTGTCGCTCCGAAATCTTTTTCTTTTAAAGATAACTCAACCGCCGGAGCCTTTTGTGGTAGCGAAGCCCATAGAACTTCTAGCATTCTGAGGGCATCATCAAACGCGAATTCGCGTTTCATTTCCAATAACAGCCATCTATAGCAGAAAAGTAGATCATCGGCTTGTTGGGATTTTAGATAGTTGTAAAAATCTGGATCGTATACTTGGAGCGATTCTGTTAAATGTGAAAATTTGAGTGTCATAGCTTCTCCGTCAAGAAGGAAGTTGGGGTAAAGTCTAGTCATAAGGGCACAAAGACAAATGTAGGCGTGGGCCTCGTCCCCCATTGTCACTAATAGGGGAGAAGCAAGATCTGACATGCCTTGGCAATAACTTACCGTTGGATGATATAAGGCATACCTATAAAAAAAAATATTAGGGCATAAGTGGTTGTAGATTAGTTCCTCTCCTCAGTCATATGAACTCATATTTCAAGTAGTCCAAATTGCTATTTTTTTGAATAAATAATAGTTAAGGAGTAAAATTTTGGTAGATTTAAGCCTCATATACCTACGTTGTAAGAATATTGAAGAGGGAAGCAATATTCTGGTTATCATCACTGCCGGCATAGAAATTATGATGTCTATCAGTTCGCAACACATCCTTACGTACCATGCTTGTCACATACGCCAAATCTGCATTGACCTAAACAAAGCAGTATTTTTTATTTTAAATGGGTTTATCTATAATATAATGTCTGTTGCTGGTTAGGGATAATAAGAGGAATTAATGAGTCACCTTGTGATATATACATTGAATGAGTATGGAAGTCAATCTAGCTTTGGTTATTTTTTTTATAGTGCTTACTGGAATTTAAAATATGAAATTATATTCAGTTTTGATAATGCTTACCTTTCCTTTCTGAATACAATCCTTCCATTGTGCTCTCAAACAATAATATTCATTTGCTTTTCTTTTAATGTAATCCATTCTTTCTTTACCAGTCATACCATCAGGATACACATTTAAAATATGTTTCCATACCACTTTTCTACAAAGTTTATTTAGATTAACCATAATTTTAGTTATGTAACAATAGTTGGATCTTTAAAACATACCTCAAACTTGGTTCTATTCCTCCACAATAAATAACTTCTCGTAATTTTGTTGTATTATTAATTTGTCCAACGGTATCTAAGAAAGCTCGGAATTCAATATCACTGAGTGGAGGTCTTGGAGGAGTATTGGGATCTTCATAAAGATTTAGTGCCCTTGAAACCATATTGAAAGTCTTTTCTACCTGCAAAGGACTTCTTGGTATTTGTATGGCTTGCTATACCAAATCTAGTTGTATTATATAAAATTTTCTATTTTCCTAAAAATTTATTATTAGAACTTTTAAAAATGTATACCTACATACCTGATTCATAATAAGCCCTTGAAATCCAGTCTGTGATTCTTGCTTCTCTACTTGAGTGGGAGGAACAGTAGGTTGTTCTCTACAAACTTGAGTAATAGGTGCAGGTATAGAAGGTGGTTCCCAATCTTCTGAAGCCTCCGCAAAAGGCTTCATATCCACTTTTAATTGAACACATGGTTCTGATCTCTGAGTTAGAGCTATATTATGAGCCCTGACAAATTTAAAATAAGTTTAACAGTGCACACAAAAGCAAAAAGGGGGTACTTTTATCCCGGAAAAATTCCAAATGCGTGTTGGATAATGTATGATATCTATCTAATGTTAGCGAGGCGGAAGCTAAAGAAAAACTATTGAAAATGTATATAAAAAATAAACACAGATTCGAATTGAGATTGATTATTAATATCAGTCGTAAGACACTAGATGGATCTATCTTAGCCTCCTTTATTTCTGAATACTCTTTAAACAACCCTGGACCGTAGCCAGTGCAATTTTGCGTACAACGAAAAATCTTTTATCTCCAACATAAATTCAGTTAAACTCATCCAATGTAATCTCGGTTTTATCATCAAACCATTTGCAGTACATTAACTGGTTTTAATGACTTGGAAGAATTACGGCGATATGTCTTGATTCGATGGATAACATTTAAAAGTTAATGAAGACTGGTGTTACTAGTACCTAGATACTCTTTTAACCCACAGGAACTGTACATTTTTCCGGGATAAGAATCCTGTTTTGTTAGTCTAGTCAGTAAGATGCCTGTAGACAAAATTCATGCAAAGCGGTTCAGATGTTATAGCATGATGAGCGTATAAAGGTATACACACAGAAATTCTGAAATAATTGTTTTGGTCTCATTGGTGTTTGGTTTGGTTCCATGTACAGACAGTCGATACATTACATTTTATTAATACTATACGACCATTCCCGGCTTCGCCTGGATGCAATCTGACCCGTAGATTACTTAAAGTTATCAAAAGATGTTTAATTCTATATTTATTGTTGCTAAATAAATATATTTAAGCACTTACGATAGACGACATTTTTAACAGTATCCCGTTGGTACTCTGAATTTTACCAGGATAAAATGTAGCCTATATGTTATTACAGGTTACAAACTATCTGTGTGTGCCAAATTTCTTTCAAATCCGTTCTGCCGCTATCGCTTGATTATGTAACAAACCTACAAATATCCAAACACACAAACTTTCACATTTATAATATTAAAATAAGATTTATAGATTACAGATAACAAAAAAAGATGGAAACAGGTTGCTGCTAAATTTTTTTTTATTTATTATAAAGATTACTAGTAGTTTGGATTGCAAACCTGTATTCCTGTTCTCCCCTCCTACTAAGCTAAATACTTGTGTTAGGAGTGGGACACGTTAGTAAGCCAATGACTGGGA
>JAOPUB010038206.1:0-10146 GCA_027564055.1 Neptis clinioides
TTCCCGCGTGATATAGGTGGTTCAGTGTTGCCATGCTTTGAAAACAATAAGTCATCGCCATTTTGTTCCTATTGCACAAATTTCAAAAATTCTTTCTCTGATAGAAAGCTACACCATTTCCGTGTTATGTAGGTGGTGCAGTGTTGCCATACTTCGATATCAATAAGTGGTTCTTTCTGGTTCGGGTTCGTGTTCGATCGCACGTAAAAATATTCTCCACCTCAAGAGTATGTCTAGTAATAAAAAGCAGAGCACTATTACTATGCATAGAATAGTTATTATTTCCATTATATCAAAATCTCTATATACACAGTACAATACACACACAGAACCATTCAGGTATTCACAATAAACTGCTACGTACAACCCCAAAAATAAGCAAGAATAGTAATATAATAGGAACAATATCATCTACAACACCTAGAGCATAATAGTATAAAATTAATTGAATGGTGCATTACGCCCGTTATTCTTTCTCACAGATCTAGGCATTGAGAGAGACCTAGGCATTACATTATAAAGTCTAGACTAGCCTGGTGTGAAATTCGCACCGGTTGCTTTCGAGATTTCAATGGTTGAGATTGATCGAGGAACCGGTCGCCCAGTCGGGTTTTGCTTCGTGAATATTTTATTCGAGAAATATTGCAATATTGTTTAATGTGCATATACTCGTAGATTATAAAGAAACATGTTATAACTGAGGGTGAAATTTAAATGTATGCAGAAAATGCGCGGTTTTAAGAAAGTGCTTGGGAGAGTTTCGCATGGTGTCCTTTAAATTTCTAAGTATCAAATTGTAGCAAAATTATAAGATATTCAATTTCATTAAGGAAACGAATTTTTTGAAGTAACATTACTATAATGAAGAATTACTTTATTAAAATACCGACTTTTATAACAGATCTTTACAATTGTAACTAAACGTTTTGGTTTCTTTTTCCAGAGCAGCTTCTGATGACTAGTGGTAACTAAAACGAGCAAACAAGCTGATGACAATTTTAGGTATCAAAAGTACGTTTATTAAAATGTTAATAATAAACTTTGCAATTTAGTGTTTGCAAGATTTCTGAGTCTCATCTCACTTTAACTTTAATCTTATTGATTATTTTATACAGTTATATATTAATTCATAACAATTTTCTACTTGGTAAAATAATTTGTTACTTAGTAAAATATATGAGATGGTGTTCTTATTAATTTATTCATTAAATTATTAAGAAAATTATAATGCCCATAATATTGTCTTGTGAAAATAGATAGGAAGTCCTTGAATAACAGCCGTCCTTTAAATACGGCGGTAATATTCAATGTCTTTGAAGTACATCTCTAAAGAAATGTTTGAAATTAACAACATTTTCTTTAGTCATCATTTAAAGTGTTTTTAGACAGAATCCACATAGACAAGGATGAGAGGATATTCTTAATCTTAAAAAATAAAGTAGCTTATTGATCTTCAACTATAAAATAATTCGAAAGTTAAAGATTTCATTTTGTAAGATCAATTGGTAAAGCCTCTTCTCATCTCATACCGATAACCTCCCATATGTGATATGGGTCAATAGACGAAAAATGAGTCTGAATGAAACATATGTACGAGTACTAAGAAATCGCGAGTGGGTCCATCTGCGTTTCGCGTAAGATCGCGATCGGCGCGGAGACGGAGAGGCAGGCGAGGCCGACAGCCGGCCGTGGCCGCGGGCGAGGGGGCGCACAGACCGGATTCAAGACCCTAAAATAAAAACATCTATCGAAATAATAATACGCATTGCTGGGACAAGTACCAATGACGTTGACCCCCCGAACATTCCCATGAACGACCAACTGGATTTTCTTATAGCTAGGGTAAACGCTAACTGAATACACCTTTCAAATGTTTGGACTTATTAGCTTTTATTTCTATGAATTTCATGGGAGCGATGCATTATCGATGTCTACCAAAGTTGCAAGGAAATTTAATGTTGCCAGTAAATTTAAGGTCGGTGTATTAATTAGGCTATACTTCATATCTCGGGTGTGCAACTGGCGATTTGACTCAATTTTCGATTAGTGGCAGAAATTATTTGCTTGTCTATACCTATAATAAGTCATGTTTTAAAAAATAAATATTTATCCCTTTTTATAACAAATTCGAACAAGTATAAATTTGAATATTAACGAAAGAATATATAAAGAGAGGAAAACATTTAAGAAAATATGACAAAAAAACATAAGTGAACTCAACTTCAGCCTTTTGTGTTATTTTCGCCCGTCTTTGTTCCAAAGTTTCCGTCTTGTCATCTTCAATTTGGCGCAGTGTTAGACTGCATTCAAACAACCCTTTGTTGTAGGGTGTTATAAATAATGCGATTGTTTGATGTGTTATAATTGTTACATAAGATGCGTCAGTGGTTGGATATCTACAGTGCCACAGTGGGGTCGAGGTTATAAATACAGATTTAGATTTTCTTAGTATCTCTAAAATTGGGGTCACGTCCGTCTGCCTATTCTTTCGAATGGGTACTAAGCAGCCTAAATTTTATGTTGCTATAGTAACTTAATAACTATAACAAGCAGCTAGGATAATAATCTTAAATCAATATTTAATGAAAGATACACTATATTTTTAACGACCCGCCCTTGCTTTATTTTAGTATTAGCAAAATAACCTACAACCTATATTACTCATGGGACTCAGAAATAGAGCAGCTATTCAAAATCCAAAATTTTTTTTTGATCTTTTGAAAGATTTGTAAATAAAATTTCACCGCTTTATGGTTTTATTAATGACCAGAAAATCGACTTCAGTGACTGTTCTAATTAATGTGTGTTTTACCCAATTATTTTATAAGTTGATTAAAGGTGAAGGAAAACATCGTGAGCTTGCAGTCATGAAAGTTCTCATAGGCAAGTGAAGAACCCGCGTTGGACCAGCGTGGTGGATTATGGCCCCACTCCTCAATCAGAGACCTAAATTAGCAGCGATCCATTAACGGGATGTGATGATGATAAAAAAACCTGGGTATCTGTTTGGCCAGCTATCATAGAAAATTACTAGTGCAAAAATATAAATATGTGTCGTGGGTTCAAGTCCCAGCGACTGAACTAGTATAGTGTGTCCACTCCTAAACCGAGCATTTATTGCTTACTGAATGTATAAAAAATTTGTAAAAGACATTTATTTTGTTTTAGTACTGCCAAAATTACTCTATTGGATTATGGGCAAATAATTATCACTACCCATAAATATTTTTCCAATAATTCAAAAATTTTCTTAATAAGATGTTTTTAAAGTTTATGAACGTAAATATATATATATTTTTATAAACTGTAAAAAACTTACAGTGTTAGAAAGATGTATATAGTTAGAAATAATATAGATAATAAATATCTCTATCATAACGTAATAAATTCTCAACAAAATAGTGAGTTAAGAGCATAATCTGTAAATAGCTATTCAAGTAGTTCATTCAACTAAACTAATCGCTAGACAAAGTAACATTCATGGTGTGACACCATCAATTACCGACCTTTAAACTACGGTTTCACCTTTCTTCGCCTGTGGATACAGATGACCCTTATGAATATATCTTTTCATTCCTTTGTACATCGAGGGCAGACAAACCCGTTGCTGCTCTACAAAAAAATTAATGGATGTCCAAACAATAGAAGAAATTGTGATAACCGAGAATCTTTTACCAGACTATTCTTGTTCTTTTTTGAGGTTAAAAAGGGTCATGATTCCACGATCTGATCCCATTTTTGAATTGTAAATTTTTATTTCACTTTATCAGCTCGTTTTTTGATTATGTCATAAAATTAATATGGAGGGGGGTAACGGATTTTAAAGCCATTTATATTTAATCGTATTAGCGTTTTGGTTTTATGTATAGAGATTAGCATCACAGTTACAATAAGGAGTGAAAATAAGCTTTTTGAAATTCAGACACGAAGATTCGGAAAATTTAGCTCTTAAGTATGACAAATATGAAAATAAATATTTGTTCGGTTATAAATTTAAAATATTTATCTGTGTATTAAATATAGTTATTACTATAATTATAAGCATAAGTTATTACTTCTAATTTCTGAACAATTACATGATTGTGTTTATAAATTTGTACTAATATTATAAAGCTGAAGAGATTGTTTGTTTGAACGTCTAATGTCAGTAACTACTAGTTCGATTTGAAAAACTTATTTTTGTGTTGGATAATCTATTTATCGAGGAAGGCTTTAAAACATCTCGATACGATCCATAGGAGCGGAGCATCACGCGAATTAAGTCGCGCGGGTCGGCTAGTATATATTATATTTTTGTTAACGCTAAATTCAGCTATGAGCAATGTTCCGGTCCTCGCCTGAAATTCCATTAAGATTCTTCCAACGCGGAATAGACAAGAATGTAAGTAGTAAGATACAAAACAATAGCTTGCATATTTTCCGGCTTGTCGAACAAAAAGCAAAGTACCGCGAACTAACTATCACGGATTATATTGTCTTACATAATACACAGTTAACGGCAATTGACGGGTTTTCTATATGAAACTTTGTGGAATATATAACAAAGTAATTTCTTATAACTTAATTGTAAATGATAATTATGGACTACATAATCCGCTTGCTACTTTTATCATCATCATCATCACAACCCACAGCTGAGCCAAGTCTCCTCCATATAATTGTTATTGGGTTAGGCTACAGTCTACCACGCTGGCCCAGTGCGGATTAGCAGACTACACAACCTTTGAGAACTTTAGTGAACTCTCAGGAGTGTAGGTTTCCTCACGATATGTTCCTTCACCGTTATAGCAAGTGATATTTAATTTCTTAAAACACACACATGAGAAAAGTCAGACGTATGTGCCTGTGTGTAGGATCGAACTCGGACCTCCCGAGTAAGACATCAAGTCTAAACCACTGGGCTATCTATCACTGCCATGTTACTTTTCTATCTATAATAAATTACGTATGTGTTTGTAATTATTTCCAATTTAAATTATTATGAGTGAAAAAAGTTTTTGAGTTTTTATATGAGTAATAATTAGACTTTTTATAAATTAACCAACTTTTCTCATAATATAATAATTTCTAGTTTCGTTAGTAATAGTAATAACCACCTTTGCAACACGTTAGTAGATTATTTGATGAGTAAGCCTTCAAACTGTGGTAGAATTGTTTCTCTAAATTTACGTCCCTATTACACTTATAGTAAAATCGTAGACATGGCGTATCTGTACATTTAAGATTTATGAAATAAAAGTAGCGAAAGACATGTGAAATAAGCTATAGATCAAAAAAATATAGTTTTTGAAATTTTTGTCTGTTTATCTGTTTGTTGGTGTACGCATCATATGAAAACGGCTGAAGCAATTTGAATGAAATTTGGTACAGGAATACTTTAAAAAATAGGATAGTTTTTATCCAGAAAAAAAAAGAAAGTTCCTGTAGGAATTAACGATTTTAATGATGCGTACAGTGCTAAAGACAGTTAAGTGAAATGAGAGTATTAATTCGTAGGTTGAAGTAAAAAATAGAATACATATATCCCAATATCTAAGTTCCTATACGATACAAGGGATTTATTAGCATAACAATACATAGAATAGCTAATATGATAGGAATTAAATTGTGCACACAAATAGATAGTACGTTGAGATCAACACTGAGTACTTCTAGCTATAATGTGAGTTCCTGTAGGATATAAAGGTTCTATTTATGTAAAAACAGCTAATATAAGAAGAATGAAATAGTTTATTCATAAAGTAACATAGAATTAACACATAAAATATTTTTATACAGAATGGGAGTTCCTGAGGGACATAAGGACTCTTTTCGTGAAGAATCTGTAGTCTATACTTAATATTATAAATGCGAAAGTAACTCTGTCAGTCTGTCTATCACTCAATCACGTCCAAACCACTGAACCAGATTTAATGAAATTTGGTATAGAGGTAGATTAAAACTCGGGAATAGACACCAGTTAAGCTTCGTTCAGTTCGATCGGTTCGTTCATCAACGTCATCACCCTGATTGACTATGTAGGCATATGAATTATAATGTTACATTAAACACCTGAAACGAAGCCTGGGCGGGACGACTAGTAATATTATAATAACGACGTTATTCACTCGTAAAACGTGAGACATTCTTGGTGAAGTGGTGGCATACCACTAAGTTTTCTTTAAATTCAACCTTCAAAACAATTCTCGAAAAACAAGCTTTTTGACACGCATGTACGTGACTGCTTACCGTGAAGTATCTTGATATAGTCTGAGAGACAAACGCGCGATGTCTTCAATAATATAAATGTCTAACACCACCTCTAAATTAATGGGGCTCCTGAGACAAAAGCAATATACTAATCACACACTGTGCAAATTATTCAAATTTCATATTTTATAAAAATACTTTTAAGACGTAAAAATCAAGTGACATAATGCGGTCACCAACTCTTTAGGTACAATTGGGTAGGTTTTGAATTTCTAAATATTTATTTTTAAAATATACTCTTTGTTTGTGCTGTAGTTTTTCTTATTGAGGGTCACGTGAGGCATAAACATTATTAAATATATCATAAACATTAATAAATGATAGTTGGGCAGGATTTTTCAGATGCTGATGGGTAGCAATCCTTAGGTACAGCTTAGCTTAGTGTCTAAACTGCATGTTAATATTTCAATAAAGAACTAGTCTTCTTTTCATAGTATTGTATTTTCATTCAATGAATATTTTTAACCGTTCGTCTCTCAGTCTATTAATAAAAGGGTAACAGATGGGAATTTCCGTGCTGTATGCAAGCGTTCGATACTTAACATTAAAACTAGCTACTGCAAAAGGATTTGAACAAAATAAGCCGCAAACACACTCGCGGACTACCGCAAGTGTTAAAGGATTCATCGAATAATTGAACAGGTCTTTAAAATTCAGTTAACACGCTACTGGTCATCACTCAAAATTAAAACACCATCAGGCGTGTGTATTTTATTAAACAAGGTACGTCTGGCTGACAATTATTGGCAGACCGACGACCCCTTCGCTCTTCGCTAAGGTAATTAAGTTTGGAGAAATCAAGGATTTGTAGTTTTAGCTACAGCAATTATCATCATTCTGTTTAACCTGTATCATTCGGGAACAGATAAAAGATTACTAAAATTAGATAAGAAATTACTGAGATTATTTCAAAAATACAAGATGGTAATTTAGGCACCTCTATTAATATTAGTCGTAATCTGAAAATATCAAAAAAGAAAGAAAAATACATAAATGTAAATTACATAAATGTAAATTTTAAAGCAACATAAAAGAATAAGAGTATCAAAATAAACAGATAATGAATATTCTCACAGTCGGATAAAACAATAAGTTTAAAAAAGCCGACTCGCCCTCTCTTCGCAGAAGAGTATTTATATTAAGGAATGATTTTGTAAAAAAATATTTCACACGCGTTTTATGACTTTCATTGATGAACCGTCAAATCAGTATGACGGTTCATTTCACTAAATTAGAAAACGGCAAAGTTTTATACTAATTTTGCATTTTCGTTGCACCCCGTTTAAGAAAGTGAATTTTTGAAAATCTTTTCTTATTGTTAATGCTCAGGTACGCCTATTTTATAAAAGGACGTCGTTGAAATGTCAGTGAATTTGTCCTTTTAATTATATATATATATATATACTTTTTAAATTATAACAAATTATAATAATGTAAACAACATGTCATTAATGAAGTCTTTCCATAATTTTAAAGCAGCGAATAGATATAACTATGAATGTCTGCTATCTAGTGAAAGTCCAATATTTTAGATACTTCAACAGCCAAGGGTCATTTTAGTTTAGTTTTCGACATGTTTTTTCATAAAAGTAATTAAAATTCCGTCAAATATCGATCATTTAATGTAAAAACAAACTATATCCATATATAAAATAAGCATTACTTACAGACGAGTTTAAACATATATGAAGTATATAAAAATAGACGCGTCTCAGACCTATCAGCCTTCTCCAGACGCTATACAAGATATTTTCTAAAGTAATTCTAAAGAGAATAGAGACAACCCTGTTCTGGAACCAGCCAAGAGAACAAGCAGGCTTCAGACCATCGTACTCAACTCTCGACCATATATTTACGATTAATATGATGTTAGAGAAAAGTAGAGAATTTAAAAAACAACTATATTTAGGATTTATTGACTATACAAAGGCTTTCGACAGTATATCGCACTCAGGATTATGGGACTCTCTCGAGAACCAAGGAATCGATATTGTCTATATCAACATATTGAAAGAAATATATAAGAATTGTAAAGCAAAAGTAAAACTAGAGAGAAGTGGAAACTTATTCAACATTCGTCGCGGAGTGAGACAAGGAGATCCGATCTCTCCGAATTTATTTACCGCTCTACTAGAAAACATCTTTAGACACTTAGAATGGAACAGATTAGGTATAAATATAAACGGAGAATACCTCAATCATCTACGTTTCGCGGATGATATAGTTATCATTAGTGATAATATTGAAGACCTGAAAATAATGATGGAAGATTTGGATATTGAAAGTAGAAAATATGGCCTAGAGATGAATCCGAACAAAACCTGCATAATAACGAACAGTAAAAAAGAAACTATAAAAATAAACGGTACCACCATTCAATATGTAGAAAATTGTACCTATCTGGGTCAAATCGTTAGCTTCCGACACCAGACAAATGAAGAAGTAGATGTCAGAATTAAAAAGTCATGGTCTAGATATTGGTCGCTCAAACATATATTCAAAGCTGACATACCTATATCATTAAAGAAACAAGCTTTTGATTCAGTCATAATACCAACGCTATTGTATGGCTGTCAAACCTGGTCCCTAACACAAAGAACAATCACCAAAATTAATACTTTCCAAAGAGCTGTTGAAAGAAGCATGTTAGGCATTCGATTAAAAGACAAGATGAGGAACTCTATCATCAGACAAAAAACAAAAACTATAGATGCGGCTAATCTTCTGTGCCAGCTGAAGTGGAGATGGGCCGGGCATACCGCTAGAGCAACAGACAACAGATGGAGCGAAAGAATACTTCATTGGTACCCTAGAGACTCTACTAGACCTCGTGGTCGACCTGCTAGACGATGGAGTGATGACATCATCGCCACCGCCGGAACAGTGTGGACCAGAAAAGCACAGGATAGAGACATTTGGAAAAGGTTGGAGGAGGCCTTCACCCAAAGATGGGTGACCCCTCAAGAAATAAAAGATTAATTGTAAATTTTTAAGTATTAAGACAAGATGCTAAAATAAACAATGTACATGAAAATATTATCATTAGGATTAAGTCACGACATTTAATATAAATCGAACCTAATATAGTTAATAATTTATTTGACATGTATGTGGTATGCATTTAATTTGACTATTAGATTGACGAAAGTAAAAATTTTAAATTTATTTCAATTAAATATATATATATAATATTACTATAGCTAACTAGACATTGACATGAAATTAATAATTTTTTATTCTAACACTAACTAATGGTTGAATTGTATGAGTATGACAGCTTTGTAAAACTAAATGCTAGTGACTTAATTAAATTATTATGAAATTAAATTGTAATGTGAAAATAATATTAAGATGTATATGTTATAAATTAATTGTAATGAATCAAATGGGAATAAATGGCTTATTATTATTATTATTATTATTATGTCCTCACTCAAACGCGAAAGTTATTTGGCAAAAACACTATTTTAGGCAGTTTTTTGATGTTAAAAATTAGTTCCCGTAAAGTTTTTCAAAAAACTTTTTGTTTCCTAGGTAGATATTATAAATTTGCGTAATTAACTATAAAAGTTAGAATTTTATGTCTTCAGGAAGTAATTTTAAAATGAAAAAAACACTTTTCACGACACTTTTTTCATATAAAAACACTGTTAATGATTGAATTTCAAAGAAATTTTTTCACAGATGGGTGGGGGACGTCAGCGCGCAACTTTTGACACATCACACATTACTGTATCTCAACAAAAACCCATTTTATTGATTTTTTGAACGCGGAGCGTCGCGAAAACGATCCGGCCGGCTCTGCGTCTGGCGCGCGACTGGTTAGGTTAGGTTAGGTTAGGTTAGGTTAGGTTAGGTTAGGTTAGGTTAGGTTAGGTTAGGTTAGGTTAGGTTAGG
>JAOPUB010038225.1:0-10144 GCA_027564055.1 Neptis clinioides
AGTGCAGTGGGGGGCGCGGGCGGTAAACATGCGCGTGTACTGTGTCACCACGGTGCTGGCGGCGTTAGCGCTGCGAACGGCGGCCGAGCCGGCGCCGCGTCGCTATCCTGCCGAGTGGCGCGCAGGCCGCGAACTGCAACTACGCTCGCGCCCGTTACATGAGATCTTCGAGCCGGACTCTGCTCCCGACCCCGAGCATTCCTTCCCACAAACTATACACAAGGACAGACGTCGCGTACGCAACAATAAACGTGCACCGCACCTTCCCGCCGAGCTTGCGAGCCAAATGATGTTACGAGCCTCCCGCTCGGGTCGACCCTACGATGTTCCACAAATAGGTAAGTGAAATTGATTGGTAAAAAGAATTGATAGATAATTAAGAAAATAGTGAATTATGTTTTTTAAACATAATTTAATTACAAAAAAGCTTTTGATAGCAACGATGTTTTATCAATTTATCATCCCATCCATATCTAAATATTGTTAAGTATAACTAGGTTGCCTGGATCACTATGAGTGATAAGGCCAACTTTGTATATTCATACACATAAGATCTAAAATTTTTATACTCTCTTTCGTACAATAAAGAATATTTTTAATTGAAATTGAATTGAATTGTTGTATGTAGGAGGCTCTCGATAACAGCAGGTAATAAAAGATAGATAATCATTTTCAAAAAGTTTCTTTATCAGAATGTTTTTATGTTTCTATTTGCATCACATCAAAACTAAAGCATACGTTTTGATGACGCTTTTTAACATAAAATATAGAATTTAATACTAAGGTGTACCAAAAACATAAGCGAATCATTATTACGATTGTTGTTCTGATAGATAAATAATACTTATGTATATTTTTAATAAAACATCTGGTTCACAATACACACACCCTACATAACATTAAACAATGAAATATTAGTACATATACGCAGTTATAGCGTAGTTGTTCCGAAATAGGCAACAGAAAACAAAGCAAAAGCATCAATGTAATTTGCAACTTGATGTACTTACACGAAGCGATCCTCCATTCACCAGATAATCAGAATTCATGAAGCATACCATATGTTTCTATGCATTCGTCGCTTGACTCTAATGGAGCTATGACAATTGAGGACTGAGGCGGTAAATGGCTAAATGGACTAGATCCCAATACGAATATGCATCCGAGTGACGGTTATTAGCAATAGAGCCATCTAATATATCATGTGTCACTACGTAATGATTCATAAATTTCAATATTTTTTGTTTAATCTAAGCAGACCGTTTTTTGTATATGCAACATTTCGATCTATTCAGAAATAATTTGCTTTATTAACAGTTTTTTAAGACAAAATTTCAAAAAGCAACAGAAGAGTGAGTAAGTCAGTAAGATGGTAGAGTTCATATTAAATCAGTGGCGTTCAACGTTTTAGAGAATAGAAACGGGTGTATGAGTGAGTGCACGATTAGAATAGAGTGAACGAAACGAGGGCGGGTTGGCTAGTAAATAAATATAAAATTTTTATTTCTTGGAAGTGAGAATGAGAAACATGGAATGGGAAGATCCCGTAATTATTTAGACGTATCGCGGTGAGAGCCTGGCCCCTTTTATCATTGTTAAAAAAATTATCGATGTTTTTAATATATTGGCGTTCTTGGCTTCCATAAAATTTAAACAAATTTGTATTTTGTAGATTAGTATGTTTGACTGATAAAAATGTCGAAGTAGTTTAGTAGTCTTATAATGTAGAACAAATATATTTATTTTAAACTTACAAATTAATATGACATGACATAATATATAAAACATGACATTTATAAGTAGAAGCGTTGGTTTAACTACTACTCATTTAATTATAATTTAATAACGAAAAGCGGAGAATTCTGGAAAATGTTACACGGCGGTGGCGACGTGGGACATATTAATTGGGTTACTAACTGCTATGAGGCCGATGAAGGCTTCACAGAATTAATCAATGGTAATTCTTTAAACGACTATGCTTTTATATTATTAGGTACGCCCCTAGTAATTCTTTAAACGAGTAAGTTTAAGAAGTACAAAAGTAAAACCACCAGTAAATATTTTTATAGTTTCATACTTCATAATACTTGATAAGAAATTTCATGAAATACTTAATCTAACTTAGTTTACGGCTGCATTTTTCGGCATTTTTCTTTTAAAGTACGGATCCCATAAAATTGTACATTTTGCTAAGAATCTGCCCCGACGTCACTCGGTTACAAGAGAATTTAGAATGAATGGTCCAATATTATTATTTTTAATTATTTTTTATACTTTTGAATACAATTTGTTAGACTTTTGTGAGATGATGGGCATAAGCTACGTGTTGACTTTCTGCAAAAATGTGTGTTTTTTATAAACTTTACACTACTGACGAGGGTAATGTATAAATAACTAATCCTGAGTTAACGGTATCCCTTAGGACAGACATATACTGTCACTAGTAAGAACATTAAAAGTGAGGCAGAGGCGGCATTGTGCTCGCAGTCAGCTTACATCCACTGTTAAGGAATGGCACATCACGTACATGAAGCGTACGTGCGCCTCTTACCAATTTATAAGCCATATTTATTAATCTTCTGAATCTTTATTCTAAATATAACTTCTGTACAAATGATTTTTTCTACTTTCATAATTTCTTAAATCTTGTTTTATGAAATCAATTCTCAAAGAAAATTTTCAACTATTGTCCGCGTCGACGTTTGTTCTTATGATCATAGAATCCCCTGGAAAGAAAGTATTTGTTTCTTCACTCTGTACGAAATTTATTATACATCAAGCAAAGCAACACTAAAAGAAAATAATTACCTGTCACCTAGATAGATAGCCGAGCAATGCCTCCGGCGTGAGATCTACACGTAAACTCTTGCTTATACTACTCGACTCCACTATTCAACGATATTCTAACTTAACTTGATGTGTTACCAAGATAACAATAATATGTGTTAAGCCACCAGACTGACCGATTTTAGTTTATCGAGACAGATTATTTAATATTGTCTACACCATAACCAATATATGAAACAAAATAAAAGAAACAAGATGTGATCAACAGTGTTGCACTACTAGCCTATACGCAGATCTTATCTTACTTAATTGAAATGTCAGATTCACACGAAGATACATTTTAAAATGTCATGTTATAATAGATGCTGGATATTTAAATGTCAACAGTTGCCCTACCTGATAAATAAAATTATAGCATAAGGTATATTCAATAGGATACATAGAAGTACAAATAAAATGAAACAGGTATTTACAAGTAGCCCCCTACTTATTTCTGTTCATTTATCTCTCTTCTTTTTCTATGTTCCTAAAGCGGGGCAGAGGGCTGACACAATGTTTCATCATTTCTCCTTGTTCTGGCTTTAACCTTTATTTCGCTTCAAGTTTTCTAAGGCAATTCTTTGTCTTCAGTGATCACTGAAACCCGCCAAGTTTACTTGGGGGGTCAAATCTTACGACAGCCCTGTGGTTTCCAATAGCTCGTTTAGGAATGTGATCCAAATCCCTGCTAGAGTGTGACCGACCTAACTCCATTTACGACGTCGTATCTGCAAATTTACAGGATCTTCATGGCATCTCTTGTAGATTCCAACCTATCCATGTATACCATTCTATGAAAAACTTATATTAACAAACAAATGACCTATTTGTAACCAAGTATAAAATATAAAAGACTATAAATCCTGAAAAATGTACTAAATAAGTATACTTAAATTATAATATAATAATGGTTTCTTGTAATCGAAATGAACCACGATTAATGGAAAAATATCATAGTTCTAATTAATCCTTTTTTGGCTTTACTTGATAAGAATTGTTGTATTTATTATTTACTTCAACCTGCACCAGCATCGCATGGTTTTTCTACTGTAATATGGAATAATACGTTTAAACTTTCCTCTGAAATCACTCTATCTTTTAGTGAAAAACCGGATTAAAATAATTCAGTGGAAGTGACATTTTATACTATATAAGATTCCATAATTCAACAGTCACTCCAACTTCTTTAGACAAACAACTGTCAAAGAGAAAATGTGGTACTTATATAGTAGTAAAAAGATGATGACATCCACCCTCATTACATCACTCCTTCTGTTTAAACTGCACGCACGAACATGCACGCATTATGATATTTCCGACGCTTAAAATACATATTATTTATCAGCAAGTAACTTATATATAAAACTCAATCTGTCTCGATCATTGCTTACCTACATCCCAACTCATAAAATAACCCATATGGGATTAGCATCGAAGAGTACCTGAGATTAGCAGCTGGACCAATTTGTTACCTCGCTAGACCTGCCCACAGGCTGTGGCGAGGTATTTTAAATGAGACAACTTAATATGAGAGTAATTTAATTAGTACTACTACTAAAGCGATACCTGGATTCCTAGCCAATCGGTTGTTATTACGTTTCAAGGTCAAATGCAGCAGATTCTAGAGTGGATCCTGTCGTCAGTAGAAACCAATAATTTTGTAGAAATCTACAACATAAGACATACTTTAATACTACCTGGCAGTTCAAGTTGATCTCAGGATATTTGCGACCATCCGTTTCATAGTAAGGTGAAAGTGTCTGTCACATTCAAGATTCGGGAGAAGTCAAATTTCGCGTCAACAAGAATCTTATCAATTGTATTAGCTTGGATTCCCGGTCATTTAGGTATCGACGGCAATGAGGCAGCATATGGTTTTGCTAATCAAGCAGTAAATGCAAAATGTTGCAAATCATGCTTTTTCACTGCAAAAATCGATCTTAGTTACTGGAGCTTAATGTGTGATTCATTAAAATCTGTCAAAGGAGAATATTTTGCATCTATCCAATGTATTTTCACGGACAATTTGGTTCTTGTCACCGTATTTCACCAATGAGTAGTATATTATAACAATTCATATTTATTATAACAATCAGATATTTAAAACGTATATAAATACTATTTTTTTTTATGAAAGAAACCAACTCTATATGTAGGTATAACGTTGGAAATGTTTTGTATTATTTCATAGTATTCAAAAGTGTTCTGCGACATTTAAAAGACTTCTCAGTTTTCAAAATAACTAGGAGCTACGTTAGCAATTAAGTATCAAGTTATAGATCTTGAATGCCACTTATGTGTGAAATATAACGTGATAAAACAAACAATAAGGTAAACGATAATAGGCACTCTAATAAGATGCTTGTTGCATAGACCAAATTTTTAGGCAAGAATTACCCCTTGTTAACAATGTGGTTTGATCGATAAATAAGTTTTTGATATAAGTAGCTAGCTAGTAAGCTTTTTCTTGATCAACGACCAGGTAAAAGTTCACTAGTACGCCTTTCCATAAATAAAAATAATAATATTATACATTATGTCAATATAATAAGATGACAAAATATATTATAACATTGCCTCAGTACTTATATATATAAAGGGTAAAGAGGTTTTTTCTGTTGCCAAAGCCCGCAAATATATCACCTTTGAACACCTGTGTTTTGTTATTTACTTTAACGCCTTTGCGCGACATTTTCGTCTTTCAGTGGATTATTCAAATGAAGTTTAGAGTCGGTTTATGAGTTACAAAATGTATATTACATTTTAAACGTTACGTTAGCTAAAAAATGATGCGTGATTTTTTTTTATGGTTTCACTTATTTTATTAACAATTATGTATAGTTTCCTATTTCAATTAATTAAAATAAATTATGACAATCTTATCATATGATAGGGGAAAAAAAATATTTTTAACGTAGAGAATACCCCTTGGTAGGTAGTAGTAGGTACCAATGCCAGTGATGAGAGAGATCGAGCTGTAACAATTTTTCTTTACTTGTCCAGCAAACTGAATAATGTTGTTACATTACATACAAGAAATTTCTTTTTCTTACCAAAGGTTTGTAGATCAGTAGGCGGACGTCGAAAACTTTAATCCCTAGAGAAAGTAAAATCGTTTTGTTTCGGCGCGAACAATAACTATTCTCTCTCCATAATATACTCCAAAGAAAGATAAAACGATCAGAGTGTAAGAGATTGACAATAGAAAAAAACGCAAAAGAAAGAAAGAAAGTAGAACAAGAAAGAACGAAGGAGAGAGAGAAAGAAATAAAAAGAAATCTTGTAGTACCCTTTCTATTCAAAATATTTTTTTGTGTTGCGATGTTTAAATTAATTACATTACATAGCAACACGACTTAAATGAACCGAATAATGTTGTAGCTTTCCATGAGTAAATGGTTTTCATTGAATCTATTCAAAAATATTGCTTGTTAATCTGAAATAATGACCCTCAGGCTGCATTTTGAACAGCGATGTGTAAGGCACGTAGCGAAGACTGTGCTAAAAATATTAATGCAAACCTTTTAGGGCTTTACCTAAGCCAAAATGTTAATTTTTCGAAATTAAATCGAATGAGTAATGCTACTTTATATATTAATGGTAGGAAAAAAATGTTATTGACATCAAACCAGTTAACAAAATCTTTAACATTTTATAATCGTTAACTAAAAGCGGTAAAATGTCGACCAAGATATCAGTCAAATGCAACAGGTCGATTAGCTGTTTCCGACAAGCTTGTTTAAACCTAACAATCAAAGATTAAATTTAGCACATCAAATAGTGTAGATAAAAAAAACATTCCCGCAATTTGATATCATGTTCTATTTTTTTAGATAATTTATCAGAAAAGATGCTGTCACGCTTATTTATTTACTTTATATATTCGTTTATAAAAACTTGAGCTTACACAACCATCTTTTTGGTTGCTAGATAAACCACACATACATATAGAATGCTTACTTATTAAATTATTTACTACTAGCCGACCCGCGTGACTTCGCTTACGCCGATTATAGTGGTATTATTTTATTAAAATTATATTTAATATGTGTTAAGTGTTCGTTCTAATCTATTAAGACATGTGAATAAAACCCTTATACCCCACGGAGACTGTATCTTTTTCTGGGATAAATCTCAGGTGATAATTAAAATTACAAATTATATGTATACAAAACTTATTTCATATCTATTGAGGTATGTGAATAAAAACCTTGCATTCCACAACAAACTTACAAACAAACAATATACACAATATACAAAGATTTGTTCTGATCTATTAAGGTATACGAATTAACCCTTGTATCCTATAGTAAATGTACTTTTTTCGAGATAGGTAGTATCTCATGTGATAATCCAGATTATGAACAATATCTGTACACAATTTTGTTCAAATCTATTAAGGTATGTGAATAATACTCCAATATCCAAAGGAACTATACATTTTTCCGGGATAGAAAGTATCCTATTTACTAAGTCAGCCTATAAGATGGCTGTATGCCAAACTTTATGCGAAACGGTTCAGCCGTCGTAGTGTGAAGCGCGTTCAAAGATACAGACAGACAGACAAAAATTCAGAAAAAACTTGTTTTGGATTTTATTTGTGTTATAATGTCCTCCTGTATTAAAATTTTCTTGATATTCTTCCATGTCCAGACATCCGATACGTTAAATTTTTATTAATATATATAGATAATCGAAAGTATCAGCAGCACTTGCAGAAAATGGTATATTCATTAATATAATTTTACTAATTGTCATAACTACCATCTCACTGTACTGATAATATATATACAAAAAACGCTTTTTCTAGCCCGAGGGATGTTGCTAGATTCAAAGTGAGTTAAAGGCGATCATCGAAACCTTAAATTCGGCAGAAAAGCCGTTTTGTGTCGGTGTGAACGATGTTTTATCTACCTCAAAGAGATATAAAACATAGGCAGAGAGAGAAAGAGAGAGAGAAAGATGTAAAAACAAAAAAAGAAATAAGTAATTCTGAAAACCTTAGAAATGTATCTTAGTTATTAGAACGGCTGTTGTAATTATACTATTAGTTACTGGTAAAATTAATTATTACTTAAATAAAAAAATAAATAAATATAAAAAAATTAAATAGAGTACTGACATTCACACATTAGACCTCAAAATCGATATATGGTGACGCAATATAAATATTTATTTATATTTATAATAAGTTTAAATACTTTTTTTTAATCCCTAAGGATTTTGAAGGTTGTTTTGTTGATGTGGCGAAGTTATTCATGAAAATTCTGTGCAAAATGTCATATGTATGAAAGTTATAACGATGTCTGTCTGTAATATTATGTAAATTTGAATGGAGGTGAAATCGAAAAAGCTATTATAATTTGTATAAAAAGATCTTATTTGTATTAAATTACATCAGTTAAGAAAACCTAATACTGAAAATTGAAATACACACCTCCATATTTTAAACAAAGTTTACGTATGAAATCAGGTTAGAAGTATTCAACAAATAGTTGAACACGAACTACTCGCTAATATGAAGTACTCAACAGTGACCTTAACAAATTATAAATGTAAGATTTATAATGAATAAAATATTAGCGGTAGTGATTTACCCTCCCGCACCTCTCTGAAAAGTACCTAAATATGACTTATGCGCAATCAAGGTCATACTCATATTTACGTAGCACGAACTATACACATATAGTGAGATATATTGTATTTTCTTGTCCCCAGGCCCTAGTCCACGTGTCAACAGCATACTGCAACTGTGAAAGAGAACGAGTGGAGGAGACCGTGTACGCTCCGCCCGCACATCCCGAGCACGTCGTAATCCTCTTCCAGACTCTCCCTGATGATCTTGTTGATAGGATCACACCGGATTTAGTAGGTAAGGTCTTATACTTATTGTCTGATGGTATAACTATTGCCTGGGATTTGTAAACCAGAAGTAGGGTTAACTTTAGAATTTAGACTAGTCTTCTGGTCTATCTTTAGAATTTAGACTCTTAGCCTGACTGATACCTTTTTTTCTTGATCATGAAATGAGAAAGATAATTGATAAATAAAATAATAAACATATTTGGTGAGAACTATTTTTTATTAAGAACCAAGAGAATCACGTCATTTCCTAGCTTTACTCAGAGTGCGTGAAATGAAACGCAGCCTTATGAAATATAACACTGTGTGACAAGTGGTGATAGTGAAGTTATCTAAATGTAAAGCTTTAAGTTTAATAGTTTTAAGATTAATTACAAAACGAACAGATTAAACTATTTTTTATTTATATTTCCTGAAATATGATTTCACAGTTTGTTGATAATTATTATATATTTTTATTTTATACGATCGCTTAAATACATTCACTTTCAATTGAAATGTACTTGGAGCGACCTTCTCCTGTATTTGGTGAGATAGAACTAATTAAAATAGATTTTTTGACGTTTCAGGTGATAGACCCAATACCTATACATTCACGAAGGCGTTGGCTGAGGATATGCTGATAAAGGAGTGTGGAAACCTCCCTGTCGCCATTGTCAGACCTTCAATCGGTGAGTTTTATTGTTTAAGGTCTCCTTCTATATATAGATATTTGCTGAAAAAAAAATTAATTGGAACTTCTAGTTCCGTACTTCTACTTGTAGTACTTTAGTTTTTTATGTTTTTTTTTTCAAAAACAGAACAGACTGGCTCCAATCCTCCAAGGATTGATTACCCTATCACTACCTAAAATATGAGAAACAATCAATTTAGTGGAAATGTACACTATCACACTATTAACACTAAAGAATTAAATATGATACGGAAATAAAATAGAGTAAAATCCATCTAACCTAACCTAGATATAGATATTATAAATGTCTGAACAAGTAACCGATTGCTATATGATATGAACAGCGGTGTATCACAGTGTGAAAAAGTTGGTTGATGCGTCCGACACCATGTGTCTCCATCAATTATTCACATTTAATCCATCTCTCATGATGATCTTCTTAAGAATCTAACCGACACGCCCTCGCTTCGCTTAGGTGTACGCAGTATATACATATCTTTTTTTTCTCCAGATAAAAAAAATATTCTGGTTAATTAGATGTATGATTTTGATTCGTGACGTCACATATTTTGCCATTATATTTCATCTGTTGTATTTTAGCTGTAATTTATAACAATACCTAAACAATCTTTAAGAAAGCTTTAGGTTTCCGACAGAAAGTACTTACATTGAAAAGAAATACAAATAGCTAAAAAACATTTAGCAGTATATACGGCAGTGATAGCCCAGTGGCTAAGACTTGATGTCTTACTCGGGAGGTTCCAGTTCGATCCTACGAGATCG
>JAOPUB010038245.1:0-10137 GCA_027564055.1 Neptis clinioides
GTTTTTCTGTTTATTCCTGTCAAGTGTCTTCGTTAGACAGATGTTTTTTTTACCAAATTACTTGATGTTAAGTACACTAAACAGGACAAGGTTCGGATAACATAATATCCCGTATCTTTTGATTGCGTTCACTTAGATGAATTATGTTCACATCTCCAATTGCAAGGGACTGTAGACCTGAACACTTATTGCAAAGAAATGCTTAAGAAATGTTGGTTCACATTCGAAACTAGCCAACCCGTTCTGGCTCTGCTCTGAGGTATATTATTAGGTTTTCACGGCATTCATTTTTTTTTCTAAAACAAAAGTTTACAAGAAAATGAGAGTCCAGTTCAGCAAGAACAAACAGACAAAAATTGTTTTGGTACAGCTCGCGCCACGTAAGTATGATTAAGACCTTGATTGCGCATAAGTCATATTTAGGGCCTTTTTAAAGGGCCACAGCAGTGCATCACTCGTAATTGTCAAAATAGTAAACGTCACGGATGTAATAGCCAATGCAGTCGGACAAAAAATTTAGAATGCGCAATAATCCCCCACTTTTCTGGTAAAGGTAAAAAGTTATGTAGTGATTGTTATATATTGATTGATTTGTTTCCTATGATCTGCAAATAAATGATTTGGATTTGAACGGTTACTTTTGATGTAAGGAACTCTAAAAAAGGTCACAAATATACTTTTATTATTTTGTTTCCTTTAAAATTTTTTTTTATTTTCTCATCTGAATAATATCTTAGAAATGCAAACTAAATTTTTTCTGAAGCTTAATTTCGTTAATTGTTGTCCTATTTATTCTTGTCGTGCATGCAATCTACATCTTAAACGTAACTATTGCAGTTAAACGTGGAATTGTACAATATTTTCTCATATCATGCAGGCCTTTTTTAGCGATACTACAGAAAATCTCCTACTAATGTCAAAGTTGAATTCTATTTTTGGCTTTTTTCTACCTACACAGACAAAAGTTCTTTTACCGGTACTCAACGACTATAAACTATGAAAAGTTTTTTTTATTGCATGGAATCCGATATTTATAGTTTTTAAACAAAATCCTAAAATAATATAAAGTGACGTAAAGTAAAATAAAAAAAATCATTATTATAATCTATGGTCATTGATCACCTCCACTTGTAGTTTAATATATCATTCGGTGGTAGTGTTTTTTTTTAAAGTGAAAGAATTATCAAAATGAAAAAGTTTTACTTTACTTATTTATAATGTTTTAGTCTTTAATATATTATAGTCTATGGTATGTATAAAATTCCTAGTATTGGCGACGAGGGGGCGAGCGCGACATTGGAACATGCCAAAAGCATACGCCCGATAAATGTAGGCAATCCAAGATTTCCTTTTCTTAAGATATTGTTGATAACCTAAATATTATGGCAATGAAATAGTTTTTTCTTGTTTCTTTCCTTTGACTTTCCCTTTGCTGATATTATTTTCAAATTAAATAACTAGAAATATATAAACGAAGCATTTTTGTATACGCCTTTACTATGGTTGCTCTAATTTGTTTTTCAGTCATTTTTATCAACAGTTTAGTGCAGCCGTTCGTTGAGATTTCTCGGTTATATTTATAATTAGTGTTAATAGAAAATGTACAAAATAATTGCTCTGCGAAGTCAACGACCTACAGGACTCAGGATTAAGTAGGAACGATTAAGTTGAATAACTATCAGATGTAGATATTTTGTTCTAAATTTTGTGTCTTTTAATTTTTTTTTAAAATGATAACTCCATTTTCCTAAACAATTGCTAAATTATTTCGGAAGATCTGCGCTTTATTCTCTTTTCTTATTATTATAACGTCTCATTAAAATTCAATAATTTTCCCCAACTTTCGCGTTTATATACTAGTAGATGTAGGGAAATTATGGGTAACGAGCAGTGAGCCTAGAATATTCAATAAGGAATTTAATAACGCCTTAATTATGTAGAAGGTCGCGACCCTTTGCACCTCAAACAGCCGATTTAATCCTTTCTTCGACCTTTTGTTTTGGAAACAAAGGCGATCATTCTATCAGCTCTCTCAAGTGCTCCAGGGGGCTCTTGGCAAGCACTTCGAGAATCGAGTGAGTTGCATAAAGTAACAGTGTTATGGGTCAGGGACTCGTTCCAGTTTTTCGGTTGATTGTATGTTTACGAGTTGCTTTCAAATTGACATGTTATGCGGTAATGCGGAATTTTGACTCAATTTTCTGTGAAGGCCTTTTTGTGTTGCCGCAAGTTCAGTTTCTTTAATTATACAGCATTAATAATTTCTATGCAATTTTGTTTGACGTGTTTTAAATATTTTCCCCTTTAAGTTTATTCTATAGTGACCACTATGATTCCTTAGAGTAGACTTTAAGGCATATAAGGATAATTTTAAAATGTGTTATTTTCTGAATTTTTTGAATCTATAAAGTATAAAACGATACAAACCTCCAACCAATTATTAACCTTTGAAAGAAAGCACATAAAAAGTTGGCTGTTTGTCATATAGTCATGACAGTAACATTTTTTTTGTAGGGTTTTGTACAAAAGATTATTTTTTATAAAAAACTACAACATTCAACTTAATTTTTAAATCTATTTATTTTTAGTTTTTATGTTTCTGAAAGTTTTTAATTTGTTTGTAATTAAAATAAAAATATTGTCTAAAAATGGCACCATAATATATAATCGAATTAAGAACCTCCTCCATTTGCTTATTATAGTCTGTGTCTAAAATTGGCGCGAAAGGCGCAGCGCAAATGTCAATGCCAGTGTCATGTGTCAATGTGATAACCTAGTTTCCTTCCGAGTTCCGGTATTCCCTCTTCAATTGATTCAAGCCTCATTGCCGCGAAATAATTTTTTTTTATTTTTTTCACTTTTTCATTCAGAAATGAAGTTATAAAAATGAGATTTATATTTAATATGAATACAAAGACGTTGGTGCTATCTCTTGTGCCACAAAATATTTTTTTCGCTAATGGTAAAACCGAAATTTTAATATCTCGTTGATGCGCAAAACTTACATAGAGCGTTTTGTTAGTAGGGGGTTTAGATCTAAATGGGCTTAGAGGAAATTATAATGCCTACATCTTAAAATTTTTGCGTAATCCTAGATTGTCCGTCAGTTACTACAATATTCTTTAAACTTTATTAAAATTAAATGAGTAATTTTCATTATGATGACATGATATTCCAACTATGTATGTATGTATGGTGATCATGTCCTGTCAGAAATGTCTTTATGATTTTTTTTTTATTTACAGCAAATCCAACAGCAATATAGAGGGCGTGGCGGAGCTGGAGTCAGGTACTGGGGCAGCATGTCTGAAGGTGGAGGCATATCCTCTGCGGGCGGAGACACGGCGAGAACGAACCTGATCGTCAACTACCAACCGCAGACTATGACAGAAAAGGATTTATATGCAATGTTTATGACAATAGGACCTATTGAGAGCTGTCGTGTTATGAAGGATTTTAAGGTAATAATTTTACTGTATATTCTAATATCATATTGTTCAGCATTCAGATTTCTTAGCAAGCCTTTTGGAAATGCTTTCAGCGTCCGCTTGACGCATCTTATTAAATGATCATTTTCGAAAATAGGAAACATACGTTTTTGATGCTGGTAACGCCGGATGTAATATGCTTTGGTACTGCTGCACCCCACTCTCTTTGAAGTACTGTTCGATCCTTTATAGGAAACTATGTCATCCCCTACCTAGAACGGTCTTATGAAAAAATTCACACCACCGCTGCTCATCGCCAATTTGCTGCGTTCTGGGTCCTCCATATTCCAATAAAAAAATTAATGCTCTTAGAAACTTGTTTTAAATTTAATGTATAGTACAAACTAAATAGACAGCTTATATTAGTGATGCCATACGCATATAATGCAGGTAATATAAAAAAAAGTGGGGCTTAGTGGTAGAGTGAAAATTTTGAAATAGATATTTTAAAATCCCAAATCAAACAATATAAAAATAATTTTGGTGTTTGGGACTATTACTAGTAAATAATATTTGTCACTCTACTTTATTCTACTTGAGAGTTCTGGAGCAGGGTCTGGTTTTAATTTATCCTACACATACATTATGAAAAATATTACGAGAAATAAGTTGGGGATGACATTATATAAATAAAATATCACAATATTTTTGTACTGGAATAATTGTTTTTATAATGTTTATTTGTTCTTGTTTTCAGACTGGTTATAGCTACGGTTTTGGCTTTGTTAATTTCACAAGAGAAGAGGATGCTGCAAGAGCTATTGATACATTCAATGGATATCAACTTAGGAATAAACGGTTAAAGGTTATTATTTTTTTCCCCGTTACATACAACTCATCATTAATGATGCATTACTTTGGGTGCGTCACAGCTACTTGTTGACTAAAATTGCAGTCACAGCTAAAACCAGAACTATCATAACTGTTGCATTGAAAGTCACGATTTCAGCTATAGGTATATCGTTGACCACAATCATAATATGTGTGGCTATTATACAATTTTAAACTAACACTATAGTAATAATACCAGTCATCCGCCATATTGGATTTTGTGTAATGTCGGTTTAAAAATATTTTGTATATTTCGTATTTTTAGCAATGCCTTTCATTTGAATCCCATATCATGGCCGTTTACAGCAAATAGTTAGCCCTCGTGGGCCGTCCACCATATTGGATTTTGAATGTTAAGTGACATTAAAAATCCACTTAAACCACTGAACCGTTTTTGATGAAAACCTGATGATTAGAGCTTGCGACAAAGACTATGTTTAGGGGATTAATTGCAGGTCGAGCTTTGTGACTATTTATGACGCATGGTCCATTCAAATATTACGTTAGCAGATTTAAATCTGCTAACTGCCCCTCCATGACAGCAAAATTAAGCAAAGGTTTTCAATGCCTTCAACTAAATCTGTTTTACTTCGGTGGCAGCTCCAAAAAAAATTAGTTACTCTTCCAAAATTACTTGTTATTGTAACAACTGAACCAAAAAAAAAAATGTAAAAAAGATGATTTATATTCTCCTATTATCTGACAAAATTTGACGGTTTGGAAGTTGAATACTAGTGCTACCATTAGAAAAATTTCGTTATGGTTGTAAACGCCCCAATGGCCCTTATAAAATTATAGATAGTGATTATGGCTCAGATTCAGTTCTACCAGTATGTACAAAACACATATTCTGATAAACGTTGATTATTTAATTATAAATTATGACATATTTTGTATATACCTAAGCGTTTATCTATTGTGATTTATTGGTAATTTTCATTAGGAATCCAATCGTTAAAATTGTTCAATAGACATTATGTTGTAAATTCGACTATAAACTTTATCCAATTTATGTATTTGAATTGGTATGAATATTATGTTTCAAATTTGTTAATTATTGGTGTTTATCGTAATATAAAATATAAATTCACGTGATTAATCAAAACGTTACTACAGAAATTTCTATCTATTTTATTCTAAATGTAGTATAAATTATTTTATTGTTACTAAATAAAATTATTGAGGCACTTACGATGGTAAATATATTGTATTGTTATTCCTCAGGAACATCTAATTATTTTCGGAATAAAAATTACTCTATGTGTTAATGTTTAAACCAGTTAGGTTAGAGATATAAAAGTTGCCTGTACTTTCTCTAAATATGTACATATTTTAAATGTCACTTCGACCTTTAAGGAATATTATATATATTCCGTACCAGCTTATTGTTCAATGTGTCGTCTCAATAAATATGCCTTTGTGCATCGGCGCCTTAATAAAACCACCGTTGAACATTGAAAGAAAATCTACGTGAATTTCAATCTTATTTTAAACTATCTTTACTTACATTATAAATGTGAAAGTTTGTGTTTTTATATATTTGGATGTGTAGATAATTATTACTCAATTCCTCGAAAATGCGTAAATGGATGGAATTTGGCACACAGACACTTTAGAACCTGGACTAACGCATAGGCTACTTATTATCCCGGACCAAATTCAGAGTTCCTGCTAGATAATGATAAAATATCTTTATTATCATCATTGATGTTGGTTTATCCAAATCAGATTTTAAGAGAATGTTGCCGAAAAACAAGGCAAAGTGGAAGTGTCCCAGCTGCAAAATTACTAAAAAAAGCTATTAATATTGGCCCCCAAGATATGGCCTCTATTCTTTGAAGTCCTATTTCGATGAACATTTTAATCGTTTCAATGCATAGAACCTTTTAAAACCTATGTAACTGGTGAATTTAAAAAAAGTAACTGAGACTAAAAAAATGGTCAGAAAAAACAAATTCATAGAATCGTGTATCAGTTTGGTGAACGAACGAGTTAACAATTTAGATATGGAATTAAAAAAGATTCATGACATCCAGGTTGAAGTGAGTGATTTAAAAAAAATCTAAGTGATTTGAAGGATACCTACAGTAAAAATGAATAATGGGTCTGGGGATCAAACATAAAAATTGACGGTGTTCCTCAAAAAAGGCTGAAAATCTTATAAATCTATGTGGATTTTGTTACCCGAGTTGCTAAATATGACACGGACAAGAGTTAGTCAAAACCCTTTATTTTAAAAATGCAAGCTCTCTATAAAAAGGATGATTTCTTGTCATCACTTCGCAAATTAGGGAGCATCATGGCAAGCGATATACGATTCCCGAGGGTACAGGGCCATATCCACGTAAATGACCATTTATCCAGTCGCAACAAAGTCTTAGTTAGAAAAGCGAAACGAAAGTTAAAGAAAAGGGCTATAAGTACTGTTGGGTAAGAAATTGCAAATTATGGCCCGGAGAACGGATAATTCCCCGGTTCATCTCATATCATCTGAAGAATGTTTAAAAAAATATTATAAGTGTTAATATATGTTTAATTTTGTGTCATTATATACCTTGGGCTCTGATAATTTTGAATGTTTTTTTTTTTTATGAACAAAATAGTACATTTAAGGAATGAATTCGCTGTTGAACTTGTGAGTGGTTATTTTTTCATTATTTTAATTTAAATCGAAAGTTAGAAAAATACATTTATATAATTTCAGGAATTTTGTATGATTTTAAATAAAAGGATAGTGTCAAATTTTAATAATTTTTATACATTTAAATGGGATAAATTTAATTCATACTTATTTGTTTATATTCCATTCCTTCCACCCTGATTTTAAATATTTTCTAATTTACGGACCAAAACAAAACAGTTTTATTATATGTACTAAATAACAATGATGACATTATCTGTTTAAATGAGACTTGGCTTTTAAAGGGTATCTTTGATAAGGAATTATTTTACAGTAGATATAATGTAAAGGTGGTGGTACACTCATAATTCATACATGATACATAAATTCATTCAATCCGTCGTGATATTTCAGTTGATATTTATGGAAATGAAAATTGCTTGGCCACATTTTCCAAAGTGGATATCACGTATGTAAATATCTCATTCACTTATAATATGGTCCAAAAACAATATAACATATTGTTGCTACTTTCCATAAAATAGTAAACAATCAGAATCACAATTAAAATGTTTTAATTTTATTTCAGACCTAATTATTTCACATCCACAACATGATATGCTAATTAATCTCTTATAGAAAATAAAATATAATTATCTTAATTTAATAAACTTCTCTGAAAATATTTTGAATTATTATAAATATCAAATTGTATGACTTTTACAGGCTTTAAGCCAATTTAACCAAGTATTTAATGCAAATAATCGATTATTGGACCTTATTTTTATAATATAAATTGTACTATCTCTCGCTCCACTCCATAAATCCATTTTTTTGAAAATAATATTCATATTAACTCCAAACAATTTTGGTCATATATGAAATGGAAAAAAGGTCATAATAGATTGCCATAAACTATGTACTTACTTGGATTTACAAGTAGTTATATATTAGATTACAAACTATAAGTGTACAAATTTCATTCCGATCTATTAAGGTTTATTAATAAAACCCTTGTATCCAACTGGAACTGTACTTTTTTCGGGATAAGTAGTGTACAAAATTTCGCTTTCGTTCGTGTTTTGGTTTCTATTGTTCTTATAAAGATCCCTCACGTTAAAATTTCTGAGATATCTTCCATGTACGGTGTGTAGGGATCATTCAATAAGTTACATTTTATTTAATGTATTTTGATATTATTGAATAAACAAAATATAACACAAAGAAACACTCCAACAATACTTACGTTTAACTTTTTAACTGTACGCACGTTCACGCCGACACAAAGTCAACATCTGTTCTGGATGTTCTGGTGTCGGATCACATGATTTTCATTCAACACTCATTTCATTGTGGCATTTTTTATTTTTGCATATAATATTGTAGTTTGTATTGTATATTTACCTTACCCTACCTTAGAACACAATGCAATTGATTTTTGAAGAAGCAACATCTCCAGAGGATGTGAATCTGCGTTAAATTGTTTTTTAATAATTTTTTTAACAAGGATTTTTGTGAGTGAGCATCTATTAAATTTAAACATATTGAAATAGTAATAAAATTAAAATAATTACTTTAGGTTATACCTTAGATGAAAAATGAGTTACACATGTAGGATTCTGGCCGAAATCATCAGCTTGCATATGCTTCACTATGTTAATGAAGTAATAAAATAAAAACATGGGTATACTTATTCAGAATAATTGTATTTAATCCTCACAAATTATAACACATTTTTCTACTTTGATATAACTATAAATAATAATTAGCCATTATATTATATTTTAATAACACTTTTACTCGTATACAATTAATGGTCCTATTTTTTATATTCTGACACCCAATCAAAGTCCGAACGCTCTCCCGACATCAATACAGCAACTTATACATAAATGTGCTTTCAATAATCAACGTAAATTAATAAATTATACAGTTAAGTATATGGTTTAATAATTATTATTATTATGGTTGTAATAATGGATGACACACAGAAAATCCGGTAAACAAAATGAATAAATTACCATAGCACTGCTTGCTCTATAAGTAAAATTGAAATCACAATTCATCGGAATAGCTCGGTTTATCGAATATCCGGTTAGTGTTGACTAAAATAATTAAATTTATTCAAATGCGTCGCTACTGTTACTCGAATATGTTTCATGACATTTGATAGCATTGACAAACAAAAATAAACGATGATTAAACGTTAGGAAGCGATGAACATTGAAACAAAATAACTAGTCGACCTGCCCGCGCCTTGCTTCGCGTTTTTAAAGTTAAATTATCAATCAGGATGAGTGGAAATTAATTTAATTGAAAAAAAACAAACCGAACGAAATGAACGAACTGAATATTATAAAACATAGCTGGTGTCATTTCCCGAGTTCTAATCTACCTCAACCATACCATATTTTATCGATTGAGTGACAAACAGACAGACAGAGTTACTTTCACATTTATACTATTATCTATAGACTATTGATATAGATTCTTCACGAATATCCTATTTTCCAACCCAGGTATAAATAATAAAGTATCCATGTAGCGAATTTCATTCAAATTTGGTACATGGATACTGCTCAAACAGACAAAAATATCAAAAACTATATTTTTGTGATCTATAGCTCATTTTTTTCAAAAATCTTAAATGTATAGATACGACATGCCTTCGATTTTATTATAAGTATAGATTGTTTAGCAAAGACACACTAAATAAATTTATAGCTACATAATATTCTAAATTAGGTTTAACACCCACCATCTTTAAAGATGTCACTTACGTGCAATTTCTCAAACAGTAATGCCGCATAATATATTCTCCAACCGTTTTACGTAAGACTTGCATATCACATTACCACGAACGAATTATACGTTTACAGTTATATTAGGTTAGTAGTCGACCCGCCCGCGCTTCGCTTCGGGTGTTTAAAGTAACATTATAATGCCTACATTGTCAATCAGGATGATGTAACCATCGCACCATAATTGAACGAACTGAACGATCATTTCTCGAGTTCTAATCTACCTCTATACCAACTTTCATCAAATCTGGTTCAGTGGTTTGGAATTCATTGAGTGACAGACAGACTGAAAGAGTTACTTTTGCATTTATAATATTAACTATAATATATATAGATTCTTCACGAAAAGAGAACTTATATCACTCAGGAACTCGCATTTTTTAAAAATAATATTTTA
>JAOPUB010038261.1:0-10135 GCA_027564055.1 Neptis clinioides
AGCTATCGTAATGTCTATCTATCTCCTGACTTTTGTTGTGAGCCATCCATATTAAAGCTTTAGTGTGTGTGACCAATTGTATATTCAAATACCCACTTTAGTATTGTAATAGCAATACCCACCCTTGTCGATTAGATTTGACACATTATTATTACTACTACTGTATGTATCTCCAACATATATATATTTACATAAAAAAATTTCTAATAATATTATTACTGACTAGAAGGTGGGCTACCTGCAACTGTATTGTGTATTAAGGATCAATTTTTAACATAATATTGTGACAAAGTTAAACAAACAAAATATAAAGAAGTTTAAACAAGTATCAATGATTTAAAACAGTGTGATATACATACAGATTAAAGAAAACAAATTACCTATTAAATAAACTGGCTATATTGTAGCTGTATTTTAGCATACTTGTTGATTTTTTTTTCTTGATCAAGTCTCCCATAATATTGAACACATTGAAGATATATCTTTTAAATAATTTTGAAGGTATCTCACACATGTTCCGTAGATAAATTCTCTATACATCAAATTTTATCAAAATAGGTTCATAGGTTTTAGCTTGAGAACTGTCATGTTTCCAACTCTGACTTTCGCATTCATGATATTATATTAGTTAGAATTAATTAGAAGAGTATAATTATTACCTCAAAAGACATTGGGCAAACAGAGCACTGATAGACAGTCTCACCACAGGCATTCCTAGCTTTCTCCAATTCCTCATCATCTGCAGCAGCAGCCGCAGCTAAAGCGTCTTTCTCGACCATAATAATATCATCTTCACTGTATGCACCTCCATTATTTACTCCTGGACCTCCCACAACAATGAAGACATCTATTTTCTGTGTCAACTCATGTAATCTTCGACGCAATGCTCGTATTTTCTCACTCAGGGGAGGGACTGAGCGTGTTCCCAGTGCTGTGCTGAACTCATAGGCTTCAATAGCTCGACGTATACAACTTGCACATAATTTACCTTCAGGAACAACCTAGAAACCAAGTCATCAAAGTTTAAAATAACTTCATACAAATAGTCCAATTTACAGTCGTGGTAACGAACCTTGTTATTGTTTATGTGCAAGAGCATCGTCCTGAGCGGCACCTGCATGGGCGGCGCGCCCGCGTCGTGCTCCTCCGGCGTGTAGAGGTCGCCGCCACCGCCGCACACCGAGCAAGTCTCATTCTCCACTTCTACTTTCATTACTGTACTACTCATTTTAATTATACTTATTAACTATACTACCATACTTTCATTTAGAAATACGAATCAAATTATTTTAAGTTTCGTTTTGACAGTGACACTGACAAATAAGTACTGACGTCTGACATATTTGAAAATTTGACATTCAACCGATCTGCCTCATCTATTTTGTCCTTGATTCTACATTAATATAAATTGTTTATTAAAATTAGTTTATTCACCATTTATTAGGGAGTTGGTAAAATTTGTTATAAAAATTTAAAAAAAAAAGAAAAAAAGACAAAATTTTTGCTAATTCCATTTAAAGTCCAAAAGTTTTTAACAAACACGTACTCCGTATAACTTACGCATCACATTTCACAGAATAAAAAGCTTGCTATAAATTCAATCATCTCAGAGTCTTGTATATTTTTCCTTATACGAAATTAATACTACAGATAAATATTATCGCAAAACTAAAGCACACATTTCTCATAAAAAATGTTGTTAAACATTCCAGATCTTTGGATTATTGGCAACACTCAGTTGAAAGACGCCATTTGTTTAAAATTTTTGGTAATCTAGAATTATAAAATTTGTATTAAATCTCTTTGCATCTAAACATCGGTTGTTGTTATTGTGTTTTTGGTGTGGTTTTGTGAATTAGAAACTGTTATCATGTCAATCGGTGTGCCTATTAAAGTATTGCACGAAGCGGAAGGTCATGTAGTGACCTGCGAAACAAACACCGGCGAAGTTTACCGCGGGAAGCTGATCGAAGCCGAGGATAACATGAACTGCCAGATGACTCTAGTCACGGTCACGTATAGAGACGGAAGAGTCGCTCAGCTCGAGAATGTTTATATTAGAGGATCCAAAATCCGTTTCTTAATATTACCTGATATGTTGAAAAACGCTCCAATGTTTAAACGACAAGGGAACAAGCCCACGGCTGGACGTGGGAAAAGTGCTATATTACGAGCTCAAGGTAAGTTAATGAGTAGTTTATTATTTAAGGCCAAATTATGAAAACCTTAATATTCATTTCGTTATTTGTTTATACCAACTAAAGTTGTTGTATAGTTGATTTTTTTCCAATTTAATCGCAATGACTTGCTTATCAATACAATTAATAGACATGCAGGTATTTTTCTAAAATTTTTTTTAGAAAAATACTAAGCTAAGCTTCTAATTTGTCTAAAAACAAAGAATGTCTTAAAAGTTAAAATAATAAATATTTTTATGATTATACTTAGTATTTAAAGGTCCAGCTACAATCTGCATTGATAATCAATACAAAAGCTAAAATTTTTAATATCATATTATGTTAGTCAATCAGCCTTTATTTACTAAACAGGTTTACAGTACTTTTAATTTATATTCCATATAAATAAACAATCATAATAAAAGTCTTATACTAAATATTTACATTAGTCCCCTGCTTAGCATATTATTTAGACACTCACCAACAATTTCCATACAATCTTTTCTCTGGCTATCCTTTGCCACAGAGGACCAACATGCATTTGCATATTGTCGGACCACCTTTTGTAAGGTCTCTTACTTTTGGCATTGTAACGAGGTAGGCAGATTGTTAATACTTTTGACCATTTTTTCAAAGCTCTCAGCATTTGCTCTCTCCATAGCTATTTTTGATTTCTCTTCTGTGACTTTTAGCGTACACCTCTCCTTATTTTTGTGGTTAATTTTATTTGACATTGCCCATGTTTCACAATTGTATGTCAGAATGGGAAGTATACAGGAGTCAAAAACTGTTTTATTAAATATAATTTAAATATTGTCAAGCTTTGTTTGCATAAACCTCTCAACAAAACAAAATAAGGTAACTATATAAAAGCTTAAATGTAAAATAACTTTAACCCAGCGAGCATAAAACAAGATATTTTGTTTTCCTTGGGCATCTCCTAGTCTCTCAGATAGACTTGACTTGGGTATTTTTGCCAATCTGATTTTGGTTAATGACTGATGTGAGTTTGTCTAATGACACAAGACATTTGCTTCTATTTTAGTGTCTAACAGATAATGAACAGAAATCAAGCAAGTGAAATATTCATACAGAAGATTGTACTATTCTCTAATGAAGTTTCTTGATTGATTGAAAAGTTCAAAATTATTATAATAAAAGGATGACTTAAAATCAAATTATTTTAATTGTACCAACAAAACAAAAATCTATGTTATGTTATAACTATGAAAAAAGTTTCAAAAACTATTTAAACATTGTAACATTGAGCCCCAGAAAAGCTGCTCATCAGTGGACCATTGTAAGGCACAAAGGTTAAATTAAATGCGAGATAAATTTATGTAAACAGTCTAAAAAGTGTAAATTTTTATTTTTATATCATGATTCAAATATTATGAATGGATATTATTTAAATCACAGTATCTTTTACCCTTTTCGTTTGTATTTTCAGCTGCTGGTCGAGGGAGAGCTGGTGGGAGAGGAGGAGGGCACAGAGGCGGTTGGCAGGGTGGCTCAGGGCCATCGAGACGTTAAATATAGTCTTACAATTAGGTTAAGTTTATCTATATGTCTCAATTGAACTAATTATTAAATAATGTTATATATTATAGTTAAAAGCCAGTTTAAGTGTTTTTCTATGTCTAGTCTATAAATAAGTTATAATTGAGTGGCATTCAAAATGGGTGATTTGGTTTTTATAATCCAAACCATTATAAGTCAGATGTAGATTTGTTTTTTTGTATTTAAATCATCTTAATTCTTTTAGATTAATATCAAAGTCGAGATTTATCCTAATTTTGCTATGATGGTGTGAATGAGGTTACTCTTCTAAAGATTTCTTCGATTCTGGTTTCTGATTCGGAAGAAAGTTCTTAGGGTTTTAAATGTTTTTATCTAAATATTGTGATACAAACAAATTTAATTAGTACAGTTGAGACTTACCAATAATTACTTAGCATAAGTAGTATTTAATTGAAACAACATGGTATGTGTCGCATACCTGACTTCCTGAGGTGTGTGTGGTGTATATGAGGTTCAATAAAAAATCTCATTTTTACAATATTCTTTCATTCTACTAATATTCTGTTATAAATATGAACTGAGGTAGGTCCTTCCGTTACATTAGCTGAAGCAACAAATTCTTAAGGTGTTTAGAAATATACAATAAGTGCACCCGACAGATATATACAAGATTTTTTTTTTTTTTGGAAAATTGATTCACTAAAATATGACTAATTTTTAAAATGAATGAAATGAATTATCTAGAACGATTCATATTGTTTTATGACTAGTATTGCCAGATTTGGGGATTATCCTAGAATTTTAGGTTTTTGTTCTGTGTCTAGTTCTTATTGTACCGGATTCCGACAGCCTTCTAATAATGAATGCAGCTTTATATGTATATGGAATAGCTCTTTATCCGAGTTTAACTTTTTTTTAGCATAAATTGAAACTCGGAGCCGGATTGTATATTCCTACGACTATCCCCCAGACATGATAATTTTTCAGCTGGCAACCCGAAACCGTACAATGATAGATAGAATCTTAAATCTACTGGTCTTTATTTTCTAGTTTGCTATTTGTATTTCTTCTCCAAACTATTGTAATCTCTTTATAAAATCTTTGTGCTGGCAACTCGACCAGCAGGGCCAGCGGGAGCGCAACTAGAAATGATATTGTGCACACACCAAATAACTCCATTAACTGCAATATAAACAAAACAATTAACTATTGTTGCAGGAATAAGGGAAATGAGCAACTGTGATACCAGCTCACATAGTTGTGAATGCTCCAATTTAGAATGTGTTAAAATGATCTAAAAGCAAATAGGGCGCAAGCTTGTAGCAGCAGCAGCATATAAGTTCAAATCCACTGTTCAATGGTTGGTAAAGTTAACGACCATTATTGTGTGACTGCCTCAGATCTATCATAACAGAGGTTACAAGCAACTTGTGGGTATTCTTACATCAGGAGCCATAAACTTACAGCAGATTTCTTTTCCAAGTGCGATTGAGTATCACGCGATGCCAAGATGGTTTTGATGACACATATGTGCACCAGATATGCGCCGTATGACAGCCGAGCCAGTACGTTGCCACAAGGAAAACATTGCCCCTGCCCAGGGTCTGAGAAATCCACATTTACATATTAAGAGAAACTAATAGAATTGACGTGTGGATTCGAAGCTTACTCATAACTATTAAATTAGAAATTTAAATTACCCCCTATCAAATCACAGAAATTTAAAGACGTTTTATACGAAGAATTTAAAGACGCGGACAAGACTTATACTGGAACGGTTAGGCGAGTACATCTGTACTGACAGTACTGTTCATTTTGTACTTTTTTGCTTTAGTTTTAAAATGTGTCCCCTGATTAAAACTTGATATTGAAAGAGGTACCTATACAGTTACATCTCCACCGTTTATGGAGTTTATTACGAAAGAACATTTCGATCTGTAACGATGGATTTTTACAAGTGTAAGATAGTTTCCAATAATACATACAATGAGTCCCATTAATAGCGCGCAGCAAGGCGACCGACATTAGTATAATATAGATGGGTCTCTCTAATCCAACGAAGACAGCAGCGATGAGACGGTTGTTGGTTACCTTACTGCCTATCAGAGGAGACAGCGTTAGGAAACAAACTAAAGCGGGCACGGATATGATTGATAGCCATCGGAATACCTGAAAGAATCGGGAAATAGTATAGCAGTAAAACATAAGGAAAGTGAACCATCCAATTGATCTATCTAGATAAAATACCTTATTGTTTACAAGCTTTTGAGAAGCACTGTTAATTTTCATTTTATGTTGAATGAACGCTAATGCGACTCCAGCCAGAGAGCTCGAAGCGTTTCCCATTGGAGAGGAGTATATCATAAACATAGATCTGTTTCCTTTATATGATGTTAGCATCGTCCTAAAATATTATGAGAGCACTATAGATCAGTTAAATGTAATAATAAATCCTTCGAAGTAAAATATAAAGCCATGTTCGATGTACTTTACTTTCGACTTACTCGTAACTTTGAAGAGCGAAGTTTGGGACGAGCCTCCATATATACGCCACTCCCAGTTTGAGTAGAATTACACTTACAAAAAGAGTTCCCAAAACTGGTAACGCGATGCGACGACTCCGGAGAAGCAGCGTCAAGAGCAGACACAGAGCGTAGAGTTGCATGTCTGCTGACAGATACCTTGGAAATGAGTTTGTAATAAGCACTAACGCTTTACCTAAATACATTGCGATGATATGCGACTTACCAAGTCTGTATCAAACACTTGTCTTCCGTGTTCACTAGATTGTTCAGATAGAATATATGCGACCACCAGTTCTGGCGGCAATAAGATGCCTCTGTTCCTACAATGTGATGCATGAACGGGTCCATACAAATGAAAGACCATTCCCATGCCAACTTTGCTCATTGAAGTTTAAGACTAAAACTCATTTAAGGACTCATCAGCTCACTCATACGCGGGAGAAGAAGTTTGGTTGTTCTGTTTGTATGAAGTTCTTTGCATTGAAAGGGAACTTGGTTGTACATTTACGGACACACACTGGTGAGAGACCGTATGTGTGCAGTATCTGTGGCGAAGCTTACATAGATTCAAAATATTTGAAAAAGCATAAACTAAAGAAGCACGCCATAGACAATGTCCCTTGGGACAAATACGAGTGAAAGTGATGTCAATGTAAAAAAATCCTAGAAATTGTGCAATGTTGCCAACATAATAAAGATTTTATTTGTCAAATATTTTGTATTTAGAAAACTGAATAACTTAGTTTGCAAACAAGATGGTGTGGTAATGAATTAAAAAATATATATTTTCAATGACCTAAAAGTTTTAAGAAGATATTTTGTAATTAGAATGGAGGGAAAATTGTTTAGCACTGATGGTTGAGGCTACCAGGAATTAAGGAAAGTGGATTTAATTTTGTAAGTTTGGACCTAATTTTAATGTTGTAAATATATATTGTAAAATAAGAAAAACATATGTAAATAATCTGTAAATTTATATATGAAATCTATCTTTGATTTATTAATCAAAGCTTTTGGTCTACAGATTGAAGATAGATTTTAAGACAGACTAAAATATTGAATCTATTTTCTCATAATTCAAAGATTTTGAGTTGAGATAGTTTATTTGTTTCCACAGATAGAAAAAACCAGTCTTATTTATAAGTAGCTTTATTTAAGTATTTCTTCTAAACTAGTACTGCATAATTTTATCTTTAAGTTAGTAAAGTTAACAACGACGTTATTTGATTTATTAAGACGGGCAAAGCTCCAAAAAATAGTGTGATTTTTAAATATTTTTTAATAAATAACTGAATGTATATAACTAATTTGTTTTATTTAATATTAAGTAATTAACTTAATTTTCAACACATATTGGTATATAAAAACAGTTAACGTGTTATTACTATCCCGCAGGATATATTTTTTTTTAATCCAGGTTATAAAGTATATGTGACAAATTTCTATGAAATCCGTTCAGGTTTTTGCGCGTGACTCGTAACATACTTTCCCATTTATAATATTAGTTAAATTAAATAGTTGTAACTAATAAGTGTTTAATTTTATTTAAAAGTACACATTTCGATACGACACCTTAAATTTGGTTACTGAAGAAGACCGCGGAATATGGCTGAAATTAATGTTCTATTTAACCAAATTAAACTTGAGTCTAAAGCACATAGACAAACATAAAGCCTCGAAATTACAAATTACCAAGTTAGCTTCTATAAGAGAAAAATAGTAGGTATAATTAGAAGGATGTTTAAAAGTAAAAACTAATAATAGAGCCATGATATAATTTGAAAAATATAGTACCTTGTGCAAAATTGTCTAACATGATAATGAAAACTAGTCAATCATTTAGATTCAACGTTCAACTACAAATGTTATTAACTTTTTCTTTACTATAATAAAACTGAATACAATTTCGAATGAGCGCTACCTACGAGATAATTATTTAGAAGAATACATTTTTGCAGGATTAGTTCAGCTATTCAATAATAGATGGCACTAAATACAAATATTTAGTTGTTTTATAAACCAATAATAGATGGCGTTACAAACAATAAAATATAAATTTAAAATAATTTAGAAATAATATGCTTCTTCCAATAATTATTTTAATATGAATCTTTATCCACTAAATTTAAAAGCTTTTATCTTTTTTTTTTTATTTTAACGAATTTTTATTCAATTCGTTTATAGAAAATAGTACCAGCGTAATACGTCATATCTACCGCCAGATGTCAAGATTTTTCATTCGTTAAAATCAATTACGAGCAACTCGCTACCGCAGTCTAGTTCATCGCATACCGGCCGGCTATAAAAGAAGTAGAAAAAACTGTCAGCGTCATATTCAGTTACGCTGCCAATTTGTGAGGACGTCAAAGCTCAGAAGTGTCACTAACGTTGAAAATTTTAGTTGAACATTCGCCATGCCACCCAAGACTAGTGGAAAAGCTGCAAAAAAATCTGGCACTGCTCAGAAGAATATATCAAAAGGTAGTACTAAGAAGAAGCATAAGAGGAAGGAAAGCTACGCCATTTATATTTATAAAGTCTTGAAGCAAGTTCATCCGGATACGGGAATTTCTAGTAAGGCGATGTCGATAATGAATTCGTTCGTGAATGATATTTTCGAGAGGATAGCAGCTGAGGCGTCGAGGCTGGCTCATTACAACAAGAGGTCGACTATAACATCGAGGGAGGTGCAGACGTCTGTGCGTCTGCTGCTGCCTGGTGAGCTGGCCAAGCACGCGGTCAGTGAAGGAACGAAGGCTGTGACTAAGTACACAAGTTCTAAATAACCTCTCTAGCATAGTTTGACGGCACGATTCGTGTTATGTGATATTCCTACTTATTAATTAGTAATACGTAGTTGTAATGTACACAGTACATCTTTATTTTGATTTTGCAAATGTAAGTTAAATTATTAAATGATTATTTTACTACCCTACTAGTGTTTTTCTATAAACTCCACACCAATTAATATTTCTAATCTAATGTATTGATTATTTGATTAGTTATGTTTGTTTCGAATAAACGGATCATTACTGAACAGATTTTAATAATTCTTTCACCGATAGGCAAATTTATGGTTCATGTTTAGATATTAATCAGGAAAAAAGGCTAAACGGATTTCACTAAAATTTCGCATACACGTTCGTTCAATTCAGAGTTCTCTCGGGATAACGATTAATAAATATGTTTACTATAGTAAGGACCTGAATTATTTTTTATTTAACAACAATGTATTGGATTGTTCTTTATAAGTGACTAGTTGACCCGCCCCGGCTTCGCAATTTCCCACTTATAATCCTTAGATAATAAAAAAGCATATAATTCTCAACATATTGTTGCAAAACAACAATATTTAAGCACTTACGAAAGTAAACATATTTTATCGTTATCCCGCGAGAACCCTTATTTTTTTCGGGATAAAAAGTACTCAATATGTTAATCCAGGTTAAAACGTATCTGAGTGCCTAATTTAATTGAAATTTGTTCAGCTGTTTTTGAGTTGTTGAGTAACAAACATCCAAACATCTAAACATACAAATTTTCACATTTATAATATTAGTTCTAAGTAAGTCTAGTAGTAAGTAAGTCTTGTCAAAAAAATATTTAATTTAAAACAAATAGTATTCTAAAACAATTGATTAGTAAATTTGTAAGAAATATAAAAATGCAAAATAAAATAATTATGTGGGTAGAATGGATTCATAGAACAAATTAGTAATGTAGAATAAGTTATCTATCTAGCCAACATTTCAGACATTTTTGATATTCCATAACTTGTTTTTATAAATTAATATTATTATTCATTGTTATTAATTTAGGTTAAGTTAATCTATATCTATATCTATACTAATATTATAAAGAGGAAAGATTTGTATTTTTGTATGTTTGTAATGAATAAACTCAAAAACTACT
>JAOPUB010038270.1:0-10133 GCA_027564055.1 Neptis clinioides
GTCTGGTGTAAAATGTATAAAATCAGTTACTGATTTTGTTGTGGCTGTTTTAATAAACAATTAAACCCATATGTCTGTTAGTATTATTTAATATTAACAATAAACTCGTAAATATAAAGTTAGCATCTACAGTTCCTCTAATTTAATTTCAATTATCACCACGCGTAACAATTTATAACAAAACAGTACATAACCCCAGGCTCAATACATTTGTATCACTTGTCATATAGACCAAAAATCATATGAAATAGACTAGTGACCGTTTTGACCGTGCAAGTAGTGTTATGTGATAATGGTCGTGAAGATGACAGTAACACTATTTTGGTTTTTTAAAATAATTTATGGATATTTAATTTTTCTGTGAACAGCGTGAAATCTGTTATTCTAAAATAAGCTACTTAAGTACTCAGCTAGTGCTAACTGTAGCGTTGTCACTTTTTAAGCCTTGAGTCACTAGAGTCACTGAGTTGTAGATATTAGTCATACTCCTTCAAATCCGAACTGAATATTATAAATACGAGTGCGTAACTAAAATATTATTTATTATATGTAAACAATAATTTTATTACTATAACAATTTTATATATCATTATTTCTATATTATTTGTACATTTTGTAAATTCTTTTACTATCAAAGAAAACAATTTATCAAGCACTAATATTTATTTCTATTATAAAATTAATATTAATGATTAACTCCGTGGTATTCATTAATTTTATTTACGGATGTACAGACAATATTTACGTTTTATATTTACTTAAGTGTTTCTCACAAGTCACAACAAAGATTAGATGACGCTACCGTAGAAAAATACTAAGTGCGTCCCCCTTACACTCACGTAATTACCTAAGCGAGAACGAGACTAAATTATATAGTATTCGTAGAACAGAAACAGGAACCGTTATTACAACTAAACTATTGATACTTCTAAACTTACGTACTTGGACTTCGATAAAACCTATAGTATCTATATTTGTTACACTATGTATATACTGTGCATCTCTAACAACAACTTATGCTAGCAACATTGCCATTCTGTCAATTGTCAAGTTGTCAATTTGTCAGTTGTGAGTTGTCTTTTTTCGCGTGTAATCGTATGGACTCTGGCCTAACATTTTCATGATACTGATAAATTGTAGTTCTCTTTATAAGTTTATTTAATTGCAATATATTCGTTTATTTCTATTCAAGAGCATAAACAAGTTACATAGGTTGTGATATTATAATGTGTTCCTGATAGTGCAATATTAAATAGTTTCGTAGTGCTTTGAAATTGTAATAAAAATTTATAATGGCACCGAATTTAAGTAAAATTACATCAAGGACAGATGTAAAAATTGGTCTCGCTGCGTCTGGGGCGTTATGTGCCTGGATATTGAGGAATTATCTTAAATCTAGGTAAATCTATCATGTGTAGTAGTTATTGCATTTGGTTAAAAATAGAATTGTAATTTATCAATATTGAAAAATTATTGAGTTAAATAAACCAGTATTTATTGTTTAATATATTGTAGTTTGTTTGGGAATTGCATATGTTGTTCAACAGGTACATTATATAATGATATCAATTGACCATATCCGTAATCACATTCTTATTACTTAATAGATGATAGCTTAACAAATTTATGTATGATGATTTATAAAATAGTTTATAAAACAATATTTTCACAACCTAATTATTATAGTATTTGTTTCATAGATGTTTGCATCTATAATATGATTTCTTAGCCAATATTACATTTGCAACTTCAATTATTTAAAATGTAATTATTAATAAATGAATAGAAGAATTTTATGCTGGATTACTTTAAAGATAAGATGACGTTAGTACTCTAATACAATAATTACAGTTTTAAAAAAGATAAGTAACCAATTATTTCTTAGAAAAGTGTTTTTGTTCTCTCTCTAATATAAACTTATGCAAAGTAAGATTTGCTCATAATGAAAAGGCATGTGAATATTATGACTTGGTAAATATAATATGAGAAAGGTCTGGTATTATTGACCCTATTTTAGTACCTAGAAAGTTACTTTTAGTATGTAGGATTGATTACCATAAATAAAAAATTTGGGTCAGTTTAATTCAGTTGCCGTTTTATTATTATTTTCTTGGCTAGCCTTAAGCTGTTTAATTATGTTTTTTATAAAACTATGTAATATCCATTTACTGATCATAAGTTACCAGATAATCTGAATAGTATTCTTATCATTTAATTTTTTTATTAGTAATATGATATTAATCATAATGAATTTATCATAATATATTTTATTAATTTAAGAATTTCATCTCTAAATATTTTTATTACAATTAAATATTATTTACAGTAAAACCAAAAATGGGAAGCCAGGTCAACTATCACCCGAAGAGAGGGTGCAATATATGATTAAGGATAAAAATAAAAAGGGACCAAAAGCTCAAGTAGATGCAAAATTTTTTGCTGAACTGAAAGTACTATGGAATATAATGGTACCAGGATTTTGGAGCAAAGAAAGTGGATTTATGGGATTAGTAGCTCTATCACTTATAGCAAGAACATTATGCGACTTGTGGCTTATACAACAAACTACCTTAATTGAAGGGTAAGTAAACATATGTTTTTGTTATCTAACATACTTTCATATTTTCTTTCCAAAAAGAATATAAATTAAAAATGCACTTCAAATAGTACTGTTACAGTTGACCGACAGTATTTTAAATTGTAAATGAAAGATCACTGAGTTCACAGAGCAGCTATTGTATTCAAAATAATTCATATCAGATGAATGATTTTGATATTTTCTTGACAAAACCAGTCAACACTTATTTTGTATATTGTATAGTCGGCCACATAATTGCCTTACCACCTTTAGGTTTTTTTGTCAATTGTAAATTTGAGAAGAATAAGATCGCTTTTCATTAGCAAAAAATATGTGTCACTTTAAATTATGAACGCATAAAATAATATGTATGTCTTTAAGAAAAAAAGAGATTATAAATGCATTTCCATTGGGTTTTTGGGACATTTTGGCTAATATGTCAATGTAACTAATTTGTCAATGATAAAAATAACTATGAATTCAAGCTTTGATGTATTAAACTTAAAAATAGTAACTCAAATTTTCTTCACTACTCCTCAACACTCTTCACTAAAGTGTTATTTTTTCATTGTTTTTTACAAATAAAAAATAAAAGTAACTTTTGTTACTCCCTATAATGTCGATTTGCCAGTGAAACTCCATTTCAATTTGGTCCAGCCAGTACAAACAGACAGATAGATTAAAAATATTTTTTTTGGTATATGTACATGTCTGGTTATTTTGATAATACAAAGACATACTTCAATTTTATTCATATGTAAAGATAAGGATTTTAATATCATAAGAAATTGATGTTTTTTTTAATATGAATAATGTTCATTTTTTTTAAAATGATAACTAGCAGTTTGGATTACAAACTACTAGTATTCTTGTTCTCCCCTCCAAGTAAGTTGGAATGCTTGTGTTAGGAATGGGCCACGCTATTAGTCCAATAACTGGGATTTAAACTCACAACCTATCGATTGTGACAGTGAGCCCAAGCGTGTACTACTGAGCTACTGACGTTTCATACTTTGTTTCATACTTTTCTACCCAATTGATAATAATGTTAAGAAAGATATATTATATTTGTAGTATTATATTGATAGTAAACACATATTATAAAGTAGTAGATAGTAGTATCATTGAGGTGCAAATGAATAATAAAATATAATGAATAATCAGTGATGAAGAAATCCATCAGTGTCACTCACTTGACTGATATTTCCTCTGGAATGAATTACCATATCTTATTTTAAACTTAACTACTTATTATGGTTTTTAATTACTCACATAGTTGTAATTGTATTACTTATGCTTTTATGTCAGACATTCTTAATCTAATATAAACAATGTGAATGAAAAGTTGCTTGTGTCGGGCTCCTCTTCCAGTCTTCATGTACTACTTCTGAAATGGAATGAAAACTGCATTATCATTTTCTAAATCTGTCTTTAAATAGAAAATAGCTGAATTTACAAGTAATGTACGAGTCAGATAAGTTTGAGAACCATAATTGAAATTAATGGAACATCAAGTCGGACTGGACTATGTAAACTATTTTGAAGTTGAAATTTGAACAATATTTTCCTGGACTGAAATAGGTGTTTGGAAAACCATGTCAAAGAAAACTAAAAAGTCATGATCGTCTTAAATAATATTTTCCTAGTTTACAGAAAATTATTATTAATCAAGGAAAAGTTGTCTGAAATTATTCATATTATATGTTTTTTCCGTTAGACGTAATGCTTATGAAGTGACAAATGAGGTGATTTTACAAATCACGAATCTTTTAACAACACAATGTTACCAGTATTTTAATAATAGTTTAGAAAAATTTTTGCTTAGTTATTTTTTCGTAACACATTATTTGTATTACAGAGATGTGCAACTTCTGAATATATTTTTCCATCTTAAGTAAACCCCAAAAAAAAAAAATATTACTAATATTGTAAATGTGAAAGTTTGTATGTTTGAATGTTTGTTACTCAATCACACGAAAATGGCTGAACATATTTCAATGAAATTTGGCACACAGATACTCTATACTTTTTATACCGGAAGTGAATGAGTTCCCTAGGGACTCGTAAGCGCTTAAATATTATATTATTTAGCAGCACTATATAGAAAGTTAAATCTTTTTTTGATAAATCTAAGTATTATATGTGGTTAACTGCACCCGTACGAAGCCAGGGTACCTTATATCTTTATATTGTGTTATTGCTTATATCATCATATTATGGCTATTTATACAAATTCTTATAAATACTAGCCTATGTGTTAATCTGATGTCTAAGCTATATTACTGTAAAGTTTCATCAAGATCCGTTCAGTAGTTTTAGCGTGAAAGAGTAACAAACATCCATACATCCCACAAACTCCAGTCCAGTCCAAGTCCAGTAGTCTAAAAGACTAATGTTCAGTAATCTAGTAATTTTTTTATCTACCTCGCATTCAACGTAGTGAAACCCTGCTCAGCCAGTCCTGGTAAATTATTCCAAGTATTAATGGAGTATCTTCTTGACATATTCTTCAACTCCACTTCAGCTACTTCTTTCCTTTCAGCGTAGAACTAAAACAAGTAATTTAAATAATTGCTATAATTGCTGGTTTAGTACAAAAATGACGTGAAATCATTAAAATCATTGCTTGTAATGATAGTTTAAACTGTTTTCATTTTCCTCAAACCTATAACCCATGAACTATGTTACGGCAATTTTATGTATATGAGTTTTAATGATTATATAACTAAAGCAATTACCTACACATATAAATAAAATTGGAGTATCTGTTTGTAATATTAAAATAATCGCTATTTATTATGTACGGAATGTATACACGCCGACAGGGCATATATACTAAAGCAGATTTTTTTTTTAATTTTTGACCGTCTGTGCGAAACGGCTGGACAGACTTGAACGCGACTTTCACTGGCAGATAGTTGATGGTATGGGGAATAATATAATAGACTTCAGCGAAGCGGCTGTTTTTAATAAAATAAAATATGTAGAACCGCATAATACGTTAGTTATTGACGTATGACGTCACATCTCTTATGAAATTAAAATTAAATTCAAAATATCGACAAAATAACCCACCGTTATCATATTACTACAAAAACCTAACTGAATCCTGCTGATTAGAGTACTGAGACCATCAATCGTGGAATGTAATTTCCTAAATCCTAAAGTATCTGAAGAAAGATACTTATTTTTTTCCACATACCATTCTAATCGTTTACTTATAATCGAATGAAAAATTTTACAAATGCATGAAATCAGTGAAATTGGACGCAATGAACTAATACAAGTTTGATCGCGACCAGGCTTAGGTATTGGCACAATAGTAATATTCTGCCATTGCCGTGGAACAAAACTTGAAATAAAAATCATGTTAAAAATTTTAAGTAGTATCAATTTAACCGACTTAGGAAGGACTTTAATCATCGAAAATGAAACATTATCAAAACCCGGAGCTGAATCCCTAGCCTTTATACAAGATTCTAACTCATGCAGAGAGATGATTGTTTCTAACTGTTCATTACATGAACTAAAATTTGGAAGCTCGCGGCAAACAAAGTCTGGACATAGAGCATCAAGTAATGAGTTAGCTGTATTTGCATCAATAGATGGTCTATGACTATTGTAACCTTTTAGCCACTTCATTCGATTCCACAAATCGTTGGAAGTAGATGATTCAGTCAGTGATGAACAAAACTTATGCCAAGAATCGCTTTGAGCGTTCCTTAGCAATTTTTGGAAATATCTAATCCTATCTTTTAATAAATCTAAATTTTGAGGGGTCGGGTTTCGTCGAAAATTTCTAAGAGCAATACGACGCATAGCCACAGCTTTAGACAATTTTGGAGTCCAATACCATTTACGCTTAAATTTATTTTGTGGTGCTAGTGAGATTTTAATAAAAGGAATAAACTTATAAGCGGCTTCGTTTATAAAATCTACAAAACGATCATAATCTATCTGTATATCGCCTGTAAAATAAAAGTCCCTAAAAAGAGTCCTTACCCTTCCCCATCCCATCTCATTGATGTTATGATTCTGGTGGACTCTGAGCTCAAATTTAGGGTCAACCGAAACCGTAGCATTCTTGTCCCTTCATTTCCTTTCCACCCTTCCTTCAAGGTGGTAACGGGTTGCCAAACAAAACGCAACTTTTAAATTAACTTTTAAAAAAAAAATTATTTACCATTAAAACATTTATAAAAATCTCAGCTCCTTATTGCTTCAATATTCCCTTTTCTAGATATTTAACATCTTTGCCTTGTTTACTTGCCAGATTGAAATCAAAATCGGTTCGCATAGTTTGTATGTCGTTATCTGTATCATCAATTACTTAAGGAATCTTGTTGTTTGCATAATCAATCAAGTTTGCCGTACTTATTTAGTCCGTTTTATTTCCGGCTAAACCTGAAGGGATTCTGCTGTTTATCTGCTGTTAATGATTTATTAAAGTGGTTATTGATTAGAGGATCTACATACTGTGAGTCTGATCTATATTTAACTATGAAACTCAAGATACTCGGTATTAGGGAGCTTATGAAAAAAACCCAGCATGATAAGGATAGATAACAGAGAGACCGTATTTATTTAGAACATTCCAGAGAATCAAGAGATAAGTACCTATTACATGCTTAAGATCAGTTAAGCATTAAGGCTGTCTTTCATAAAGGCTGTCTAATCAGATGAAAAGCCTTCATTATCATTATAACCCAACAATGGCCCACTCCTAAGTCGACCTTATTTTCTTTTAATCTTAAACTTCTTATGCTTGGCAGACTCTACATACCTTTTAGGAAATCTCAGGAGAGCAGGTTTCTTCACGATTATAGCAAGTGATATTTAATTTATTTAAACACACCTAAGTGATATACGTCAGAGGACCTAGGATTGAACGGAGAAAAAAATGAACTTTCGAGATATCAGCTTCTATAAGTCAGAATACAAAGCAAAGTTGCTGGAATAAATAGTATGGGACATCTTGAAAATCTTGGAAGCAATTCATGGAGAGGACGATAATTTTGAATAACTGATTTAATAGACTGATAGATATTTAGTCATCTGTAAAAGATTAATCAAATCAGTAGCCATTTCTGTAGAGCAAAGGAGTCGCGAGCTACCCTCCCGTACCAGAATAAGAAAAATAAGTTATACCCGCAGAATCTTTTACAAAGTCACCAATCCTAAAATCACGAAAACTTTTGTTATTTCATACAAAATTATTAGGAACAAGTAAGAAATAAGCCAACAACTGTTCTAGAACATAATCCTAATATATCCTCGCGTCATTACCCAATGAAGCTAAAGCTAATTTAGTATCAAGTTTGTTTCCGGCTAAACCAGTGCAGTTTGCTCGTTTATTCGCGTCACTATCACTAACGTCAATTTGCACTATCACGTGGATCGAGTGTGCAATTATCTATTTTATTCAAGATGAACATTGATTACCTTATTCTGGTTTATAGTGATATAAATAAACTGCAAGGGGTCTAGTTGCTGTCACTGTCAAGATATAGTTCTTTTCTGAATATTTAATCAAACACAGTTATAGTTTAGGTATCAGAGTTTAGTAAAATCATTGATTTTAACAAATAAGAAACTTTGATCTGTGTCAATACTGTATATTTTAATAATTTTGCTTTATTTAAAATATAAATAAATGCATCGCCTTAAATAAATTGTTGACTATGGCCTCCTTTCTTTTCTATGTCTTTAAAAAATATTATAAAAAAAAATTAATTAGATTTACAAACTGACAACCCTTAGCCTAAGGCAAATTAATGCAAAAAAATAATTAATAAGATTTTATAATCTATGTTTTATTTTCTTATAGTATATGAAGCCTAATATATTTTATATTTTTTTTATGTAAACGCTAAATTGAAAAACAACACTTTTGAATATATTCTATTAAAACTGTTTCTATCTACATTAAAATATGAAGTTTAACATTGTAAGTTACGTTCCTCTTTAATTATAAAATGACGGTCTATGGTCATAATAGGGCGATAAAAACAGTTATTTGTAAGAAATTGCTAGTAGGAAAACGTAATAATCTCCCTAGGAAGTTGGAACTAGTTCTATAATCTAGATACTTGTATGTTCTTCAATTATATAAGCAACCGTATAATTATATTCGAATGATAGCTCCAGTTGCAGTTCCCTTCAGAAAAAGCTATAATCATTACGTTAAGTTTATATTTACTCCCTAGATTTAAAAATATTAATTTAATTAATAATTATAATAGTTTTTTATACACTTTTGATTTTATTAAAAGTTTGTACTTCGTGAAATGAAACGTGTAATTAAAAACTTTGGCACGTTATTTTTTGACAGTGTCATTTAAATTGAGTTGTAGTTCTTTTTAAATAAAATCGATTTTTATTTTATCTAATCGACATTGAACTACACTATATTGAAACATTATATTAAAAAAAAAACAAAACTACAATATTTTGTTTTTTTAATATATAATATCAGGCAGGCGAAGTAGATTTGAACCCGGAAATTTGGAACCCGGGTAGCGCCTTGGAGTTGCAACCACGTATGTAGGTTTAGGGAAGTGTCGCCTTGCCACATATATAAACAGTTACATCAACTGCCCAGTGTTACTGTTTGTCTAATGTTAGATCTTTCATCTAGCGTCCTTCAGCGAATATAAACGAACAAGGTAGTGGTGGCAATAACCAACACAAAAAGTAAAAAATCGACTTCGACTTGAATTCACAGAATATTGAGGGAACTCTCAAGACTGCAAGTTTCCTCACGATGTTTTATTCACCATTATAGCAAGTGATTTTTAATCTCTTAAAACACATATCACTTAGAAATGTCGGAGGTATGTGCCCTAGACCAAAGTTGAACCTCCCAAGTTTTCGTATGCGCTTTACAAAGCTCTCCAAAACTGTAATCAGAAATACCCTTTTAATTACATACAATGCATACGTGGGTTCTGTTTTACGGTACGGAATCAATCATATTTTGGGGTAACTCTGTAAAACGTAAATATGTGTTTAGAGCCCAAAAGGAATGCATCAGGTCAATGTGCGGTTTAAAAACAAATGGTTTAGTTGTAAATCATATTTCAAAGAAATGAAAATATTAACTGAGCCTAGTTTGAATATTTTTGAGGTTTTATTATTCGTGAAGAAACATCTTGATATATATGAAAGAGTTAATAATCTAGACACCAACATAAATTGAAAGTCCCACCGTCAAATACTGTAAAGTTTAATAATAGCGCTTATTTCATACTACTAACACTGTAATAGATTACCCGTCGAACTGTCTGGAATATATGATTTCTGTTTAAAAACATATTGAAAGACTTTCTAATTGTAAAGTAAATGAATATATAGGTTAAGACATTGATAATTTATTCGATTGTGCTAGATAATAATTTTAATATTAAAGTAAAATAATTTTTACTTTTTTTATGATCAGCTTGTTGAAATTTACAAACTACTAAATTATGTTATAATTGATGTCTTGCGAGAATTTGTTTAATGTTAACAATTTATTCAATAGGTACTTTTGCATGTCTGCGCAGGCGAAACTAGA